>VDFB02353493.1:392226473-392431951 GCA_007258455.2 Sequoia sempervirens
TTTTCCAGATTGGTCCTATCATGTGCATATTTCACCCTTTTTTGCCATATGACTCCATGGTTTCCATCGTGTTTGCATTTTTCACCTTTTTGTCCATGTCAGCATAGGTATCCAAATGTCTCCCTAACCTGTGTGTGTTTCACTATTTCTTGTTGCAGGTTATTGGCATAGGTTCCAAGTTGTTTTGGCGATGGTGGAGGTCCCTGTCGGCATATGCTATAGCTTTCGGGTTGGTGTCATACTGACTATCTTTTGTTTCCCTGACTTTGCATTTTGGTGGCTCATCGGTATAGATAGAGGGCTTTCGGTATTGGGTCATGGCGATACCCATATGTTACATCGACAGACTACAATGGGCTTACTACAATTGGCTTTCAGTATATGGTTGTAACTCTCGGCCTATGGTCCCAGCAATGCGAATATGTCTTGCCGACTTCGCGTTTGGTTTTCTTTCGGCATGAGTTTATTCTGGTCTCATCGTTGGAGCATTGTATGAGCTTTTATCGGTATGAGTCTTAATTTCTCTTGGAAATCTATGGTGCTAGAGTGACTTTCGTTGTGACTTAGTGAATTCTATATATCATCTTGCCAAAGGCTCGTGGTTATAGCGACATGTTTGAGACATATGGGCTTTGTCGGTGAGAAAGATAAGATGTTATAGCAACAGTGAATTAAATAAGGATAACCGCTCAATGTGACTCATGTGTTTCGGCATGTGGTCTTGGCGAGGAGCCTGGGATCTTGCCAAGTGGAGTGCAGTGTTGGGGTTGTCGGTATGACAATTGGATGGTTATGGCGATATGAAGCTATATGGGGATCTTCAGCTTGACATTGTGTTCTCGGTATGAAGTCTCCCCGAGAGCGGTAAGTTACAACGACAGTGATTAAAACAAAAGGAGCTTTCGGCGAGATATATCCTATGTCTTTGTGAATGGAAAGTGCATGAGGAATGCACTTCGGTGTAACAAATGGATTGTCACAGCGAAGCATGTGGAGCGGGGGAATACTGGCAAGGAGCGATCAGCGTTATATTTCCTTCAGCATACCTTCACGATTGTCTTGCCAACTGGTGCACAGCTGAATAATAGAATTTTAGATCTTGTGGCCGACATGTAACTGGAATTTTAACCGTTGTTGGCCGACTTGGTTTTTGCCTGAATTCTACGGTGGTCGACATGGATTTCCAATTTGATTTATTTTCCTGAATGTTGGGTATAAATATGCATCCTAGATTGTAATTGAGGAGCATCAAATTTTTAGACCACAGATAGATAGATTAGGCATGGCTACAGTAGGATAATTTTCTCTTTCCAGAGACTATGTGCATGATTTCAAATGGTGGTTTCAAATAAAATTAGCTGGTGTGGCAGGTTGTTTCTGGTATCAATTGTATGTTGAATTTATTGAAAAGCATTGCTAAAGTTATCTCCAAGTTGATTTTTCTAGTTGTTTAAATTGAAATAACAATTTTATTCTCAGTTTATCGGTGCACATTTTCTATATCTGTGTGATTAATTGACTGGTTCTCTCAAGTAGGGATTAAATACTTCCTGTTGATCACAGTAATCAGGGGGAATTCATCTGGATTCTTAAAGTAGAGCTTAGTAATCATAATCCTGCATTGTTTATACAAGTTATAAATAGATCATATGCCTACAATTTAATTTTCTACCAGAATAAGTTGCTCACCTCTATTTCATTTGACTCTGCATACCCAACAAGGCACTGGTCTCTACAAATTCATTATTTGAATTCATTCAATCTCTTTTATTAGTTAATTAAGCATTCTAGGATTTAGATCTGCAAATTGTTATCAAGTTTGATTTCATTTGTTCGTTGTCATCTGCCATTGTGGACAAAGCATTTCAGAAGGATAATCACAAGTTAAGTCTGCACTATTCAGTTAGGTACACCCGCCTAGGTCTAGCAGCACCTGAAGAGTAGAAGGTTTGATTGTTTCAAACCTTGTTCTGTTACCCTGAAACGTCGTGAAAGCTTGGCAACCTTTCGTGGTTCAAACCTATGTTTTTGAGAACTAACAGCTCCAATGCATCCTGATAGGTAGGTTTACGCTAAACATGGTCCTCTTTCACACCCAAACATGCAAAATTGCTCCAAGCTACCTTCAACCGGCTTGATCCCTTATGATGGAATGCAAAACAACTGAAAAGAGAAACATGCACACGATGGTTGAGAAGTCTGAGCTTTCCACACAAAAAGCATATGATCATTGGTGTAGAGCACCTTGTTCCTCCATTTGATGAAGAAGGTCTAGTTCAGTGGTTTTAGTCATTATAATGTCAAATAAGGCCATGATAGGCCATTTTGTAATATTTCTTTTAGTTTTGAGTTAGTGTGGGGTCATTTGAGTCAATTATGTAAGTACGATAGGGATTACGAATAAGAAAATAGCATTGGTAAAGGCATTGGAAGAGATTACTAATGCTAACCCTCTTGAAAATTCAGAATTTAGGCCTTAAAAGCAAGGCTAGATGAGGTGAAAAGAAGAAATTGCTTGAGAATAAGTTAGAATATGTTGGAAATAGGGTGAGGTTGTGGAGTTTGATGTGTTCAAAAGGTCTACAAGGACAAGGGAGGTCAAAATTATGTTATGGCATGATGCCCTAGTTGGGAAAGAGGAGTTTTGAATGAAAAAGAGAGGTTTGAGGGAGTAAAAGTGGGTTAAGTCAGGGGCAACATAATTTGGTGGTCAATTAAGTTTGTGCAAGTAGAATGAAGAGTGTTGGAAGAGGTTTTGAGGTTGTATGAGATTTGGATATGGGTTTTTCAATAAACCCTAGTGAAATTTGAGAAAAGTGAGGGTTTAGAGGATAGTGGGGTTAGAGGGCCAACCACGCCCTAAAAAATATGGATTTTGTGGATTTGTAGACTGGTAAATGTTTCCCAATGGTGTTTGCAATTGGAATAGTGATTGAGAGGGTGTTGCTTTGTTAAATAGACCTATTTGGGGGTCTCGGACAACGTTGAGTCCATTTCTTATTTGTATTATAAATTATAACTTGCTCTCTCTCGAGTCCATTTCCTATATAAGAAATAATATTATAAAAATTTGACATATAAATCTTTCGACGTGTTTATATGGTGACGGATCAAGAACATAACAATTCATTTTGCACTATCAAGATTATGCTATGAAAATGTTTAAAGACTAATCAAGATAAATTTTTGTATGATAATGTGTTAAGAAGTTAACTACTTCATCTACTCTGAATATTATGTTTTGCAAGTGTTGTGAAGATTATGTATCCTTTGCTTAATTGAGTTGTTCCAATCAAAGGATTAAATATATTGGAATCTTTTTATGAATCATCTCATGGAATACCAATTGAAAGTGTGTTTTTTTTCTTTTAAATAAAGTTGTTTAGCATCAATCAATTAATATTCAAGACAAACCATGAAGGACAACAATGAGCAATGCTAGGGCTAACCAATTAATAAGTATACATGTGAATAAGTCAAGCATGTACATGTGAATAAGGGAAGCACAAGTACTCAAACATGTAAGCCTTGAAGTATACACACGAATACATAGTATATGCAAATTAATACAAAGTATATGCATGAATACAAGTATACTCATGAAAACGTGTAAGTCACAAAGTATACATTGGAATACACGTAACTCACAAAGTATACACGTAAGTTGTAAAGCATACACTTGAAAACATGTAACTCATATCTATTGAACCATGGATTTATAATGCAAATATGGACACCATCAATAATATAGATTTGTATTAACCAAATATCCATGTAGGCATACATCAATATATGTCAATATAAGTATAAAATATGGGTACAAAATCGCCATATAGGCATACAATGTCAAATATATCCAATACAAAATATGTACAAAAATGTCTTATAGGCATACAACAAAGGGCTTTGAAATCAAAAGTCATTGCTCTCCAAGCTCTCAAAATAAACTCTTGCCCTTTGCTTGTTGATTAGGTGGTGATAGGTTTGTCACTCATTTGTGCTGCACTCGAGGAGTGCTCCTGTTGCTCCTCCTAATGTTTAGTTCTTGGTGAAGTTTTAACTATTACAATAAGAAGTAAAGACATTAATATATAGAAATTGCATTATAAAAAATGATATATTTAATAAAATAATAAAACTTACTGCCATCTCATGATCACTCTCCATGAGGGAAATATTCACACGCCCATGTTGAGGCGTACTCAAGCCCTATATCAACCATCCAAACAGAAATTAAACTACAAATCAATAATGGTTTTCTTTTTCACTACCATCTATAACAACATATGCAAATTGAAATTTAGTAATTTGCCTCATACCTCCCTTGTTAGAGCCATCGAGAATTCTATAGCAGATGAAACATCGATCTCCATTGCCCTCATTACATTCAGAGGTGTTTCTTCTTGCAACATCTGAAAATAAAACAACAAATTATTCAATCACAAAAACTACAATAGCGATCCACATCATGACTTATAATGTATGAGATAATGAACAAAATTTTGAGTACTTATTATAATACTATATATTTCTGACTATCATGCTTACTATTTTCCCTATCCATATCTTGTTCGAAAGCACGTGTTTTTAGGCTTTTACCCATAGCAGCAAGTCAGTGAATCGTTTGATAAAAAAAATTTGGAGACATGTACGATAACTGTGGTGGCATAGAGAAAGTAGTGAACTGTTTGAAAAAATGCCTCAAAGAAATGGGGTCTCATGATGATGGAACACCATTACAAACAAATGTGCACGTCATGGAATTCCATCACCATAAGACTACATTTCTTTCAGGCATTTTTTCAGACACTTCATTGCCTTCTCTATCCAGTATTATTGCTTACTATTATGCTTTGATAGAAATTTTCCCAAGCATCCATAGTTTGTTGGAAAGCACCTATTTTAGGCTTTTAGCCATAGCAGCAAGGAAGTGAGTAGTTTGATAAAATGCTTTGGTACACATGTATGGAAAATGTGGTATCATAGAAAAATTGGTAGCTATTTGAAGAAATGCCTCAAAGAAATGTGGTCTCATGGTGATGGAATGGCATTCCATCACCATGAGACCACATTTCTTCGAGGCATTTTTTCAAACTACTAACTTCCATGTCTATGTTATTACTTACTATTATGCTTTGATAAAAAAAATTTAAGCATCCATAGTTTGTTGGAAAACACCTTTTGTAATATTTTAGCCATAGCAGTGAGGAAATGAACTATTTGATAAAATGGTTTGGTAGACATGTATGGAAAATGTGGTAGCATAGAAAAGGCGGTGAGCTTTTGAAAAAGTGGTTCAAAGAAATTGGGTCTCATGGTGATGGACATCACCATGAGACCGCATTTCTTTGAGGCATTTTTTCAAAAAACTCACTGCCTTGTCTATGCTATTACTTACTATTATTATTTCATATATATTCCTTCCAAGCATCCATAGCATAGACAAGGAAATGAACTATTTGAAAAGATGTTGAGCAGTAAAAAGTGATCTCATGGAATGCCATGACAAGCAAACGCAATTGGAAGCTACTCCTAGACTTATTACTTATGCTATGTGAAGTAATTGCATCACTGCTTATGTTGGCTTTCTAAACAACTATATTGTAGTTGAAATTTTGTCATCTATCAACATCTAGCTATTAGTTATGGAATGTGAAGTAATGCTTTGAGTTTGAATGATGTTCAATGCAATGTAATCAATGATATGAATATAAACAATGCAAATCTATTAAATACAATTCATTAGTTAAACTCTTTATTATATTACCTACGTGTAGGTTTGAGTAAATCCACTGGCACTGGGAGGTGTTCCCTCGAAACCTCCAATGTTAGCATGTTGAACATCCAAAATCACATATTAAAATACCATTATTAAAACAATTTTATTAACATGTAATAAATTTATAATTGTTTACAAGTTACATACCCCACTGATAGGTGTACTACAAAAAAAAGTAGGTGGAGGGCTGGTGTATCCAGTTTCAACACTGTGACCCCGCAATTTTATTAAAATCATAAAACTAAATTAGTTAATCTTGCATTTCAAAATTGAAATTTAATAAATTAAATTCAATGAACATTCTAACTTTTACCTGAGTATCAATGTCATACGCATCATGCAAAATGTCAGTTTCCCTGTCCATCTCCATAATTGCAAACGGATCCTATGTAGCAGCCTCCTGAGTGTCAATGGGGTCATATGAACAAGTCATCCTCCAAGATTGACACACATGGGTTCAAAGGAAACCACTTGAAGACTCCCCTGGATGGCATTGTAGAATAGGGCTAGCATGCTCGATGACACTCTAGTTCAAAGTGTTGATCACCTACAATGTCTCTACGTAGGCACTCTCCTTCGTGATGGAAGGGATAACAACATGCTCATGAGGCGGCCTAGCAAGAGGTCATCTCCGTACCGCGTAGGATCCGGCTATGCATCGGGTCTATCCTGAGTCGATCCCCCACGTCTCCCCTGGAAGTCCCTCATATCAAAATAATTTGGGATTTTATTCAATATGAACTCACAATATAGTTTCCTAAGGAAAGACTGCGGGACTTCACAATTGTTACGCGATGGGTAATCAAAAACCTTGTACCGCCTACTATAAAAAAAAGTTCCTAATCTATTGGTGGTGGCACCAATGAATAGGAAACCTCTTCGCATTAAGGGTAAGATTTTGATGTGTGTGTGGGTCAGTGAATAAGGATCACAAATCACCTTTTGTAATTTTTAAATCCTTTACATCTTTATATGATAACTTATCTGCATAATAAGCCCTAGACACCTGCCTCCCATCTTGCCATCCAGTTATTTGTTTTCTAATTGAATCTACATTTTTTAACATATCTTTCAATGAAGTTGCTAGGGTCATTCTTTCTGCAGTTGAACCATTTGGATCATTCAACCTTCTGATTAAATCCTCAAGTTGATTTTTGTTCTCAATTTCACTCATTAAATTTTGTTGAGTTCCAAAAGGGTGTTGAGGGATTGGTGGAGGAGGTTGTTTTTGTGGTTGATTTTGTTGTTGAGGATTTTGTTGCTCTACTTGTTGAGGATTTTGAGGATTTTTAGGTTGATTTGCATCTCCTACAAATTCAAAAAAATAAATATCAAATACAACCTAAAACTAACAAATTCAAAACAAAAAACAAACAATCCTTACCTATCACACGTCCTCATCGATGTGGCGGCATCCTCACGATGAAATAGAACCGTTGATGAATATTTTTGGATAATACCTCCTCCTAGAATGCGAGTACAAAAAATGGGGGTTTTGGCCATAGGCAAAAGAATAAACATAGTTGAAATGCAAGAATGAATTTGTTTTACTATTTTTTTTGTTTTAATAGGTCATAACGCAAGCACGTTATGAGCTTGTTGTGACCAAGCCTCAGGCTCGACACACCAAGCCATAACACGAGCTTGTTATAACGTGCTTGTGGTATGAGTTTTCATAACTTTTTAAAAAAAATCTCTACAAATTGGCTACCCATCTTCATGCACCCACCCTTAATGATGCTTCTAGATCTAGAGCAAAACAACATGGAGAAGCCCAAAAAATTCATTGTAAATTTTGTACGAGTGCCATAATTCAATGTCACCTTAATTCAACCTCTTTTGACTAAAATATGTTTCTAGGCATGAATAGATCAAATCAAGTGGTCAGAGGGGCCAATTGAACACTAATAGAAATCTCAAGGTAATTTGGGAGTGGAAATAAGGGTTTTTAATGGTTTGTGGGAAAAAAGTTCTTCAATATATGATGCTATATTAGTAAGTAAAATATAAAAGTGTGGAAAAATCAAGTGGAAATGGATTATGAAAGTGAAGTGGGAGTGATATTTTCTTCCACATTGAATTCCTACAAGGAGGAAATGGTGGAAAGGAAAGTGATAGAGGGAGGGAGAGTTTTTGAAAAAAAATTACATTAAAGTGGATGTGAGAAAAACATGTGGAAGTGAATAACTAAAGTGAAGCTGGGAAACATTCGTATGTCTAGTTACACATGGGAACCCCACAAAGGATGGAAGTGAGGATGACATGAGCATGATTTTAACTTGGGAGGGAGGTTGCTTGAAAGATGATGACATTAGCAAGTGAGAGTGTTTTCAACATGGATGAGGAAAAACAAGTGCAATTGCAATAAGATAAAACTAAAGTTTAGATGAAAGATGGAATCCCATGGAGATGAAAGAAATGATGACATCATCTTAGGAGAGGAGGTTTCTTGGAGGATGGTGATGTTAGTAGGTGGGAGTGGCATCAACAAGGATGGACTTGCAAGAAAAATAAGTGCAACTACAACTATATAAAATTGAAGTTCAAATGGAACATGAAATATTGCAAGGAAGAATGAAAGCATTGGTGTAAAAGGATGTTGAAGTGATGGTATGCAGATGTGGAAATTTCTAGTTGGAGGGAAAGTCTTGCATACAATTGGAAGGTTGAAACCCAAAGAGGAAACAAGAAAAAAATGTCTAAGGAATGAAAAAGAGATGGGTGCATTAGTGGATGGAAGAGTGATGACGCTTGATCAAAGAAGATGTATTTTATCTTGCAAGGATTGACATTCACTAGTGGAATGGAAAAACACTTGATGGATTTCAAATTATTAAATTTCTTACATGTAGGAGGAGGAAGAGTGACCAGGCAAGCTTTGAGAAGCGTCAACAAGATATACTCTTTCTTAGATAAAGGAGGAGAAATAATTCATACTTATGGAGAAAGGTTTAACTTATCAAAATAAGGATTCATAGAGACATTAGACAATGGAGGATAAGATTGGTAACCTAAACTCGTCATAGAAAAGTGTGGTGTCGATTCCACAATGACCTTAACTCCTTGTTCCATACACCAAAGAAAATTTCCTTTATATCCATCTTAGAAATAATTTTAAATCCAAACCCATAATGTTTCTCCAAAGAAGAGAGAAGGAGATTCAACATCACTAGCCTTGGAAAAATGAGAAGTACAATTGCTTGTTTGAGAAGAAGTACTAGTTGAATTCACAAAAGAAGAAGAATATATTCTTGCATGAGAATGAAAATCCTTGTTAAATGAAGGAATGCCAAAGTTAGAAGGGTCAACCTTATGCTCATCAGGCCCAAGGGGGTGAAGTCTAAGGAGCCCCAGTCATCATCAAGATGTGCATTTTCAATGGAAGAAGGAACAACATCATCAATAGAGAGCGATGATGGTATTTTAGAGTTTTTTGTAGAAGGGACAAAGTTATGAAGAGATTGAAGAGAAAGCTTCAAATGTCCTAATTCAACCTATTAATAGTATATAAATGGGTTAGGATATTCTCTTATTGTATATACTTTATTATTATATAAAATTTGTATAGATTGATGCAAAATAGAGAGGACTACACCTATTGCATGGATCCATGGTGTACCTAGAAGGTTGTATGGTAAATAATATGGCATATCATATACCAAGGTAGGTAGGGTAATGGGTTCTAGCTAAATAGGTGGTGATTGATGTTATCAAACTACAAATATATAATGTTCAGTGTAGCAACAAGAGAATAATGATCTACTTGAATACGAGGTAACAAGTGAACACCACAAACATTAGGACTTGATCCAAGATCAATGAAAGTGTGTCTGATACCTACAATATTAACACCACCAATTATCATAAGAGAATTAAATTGAGTTTGTACTTCAGGAGGAGGAAGTTCATGCTAATGGAATATAATGTCTGGTGTTCATATCACTTGGTATAGCAGAAGATGGCACAACAATCTTATATAGAGCCCCTTAAAGCATTCCATGATATACAAGAGAAGTTTGAAGAAGATCCTGGAGATAGATCTTAGCAAGAGTAATGTGAAGTTCCTTGATAAGGTCATGCTCTCTCTCAAGGATTTATAAATAGGCTTAGGAGTGTAAGGAAGTTAAGGTAGTGGAACAACTTCCTACACTATCCTTGAGAAGAGAGTAATGGAAAAAAAAGATCTTTACAATAGTTATAGAAATTAAACAAAAATAAACATAATTATCATGTGTACCACAACACAATGATTTACATGGGGAAATCCCTTTTGAGAGAACAACCCGACACCAAAATTCATCCAATATAATTTAGAAAATCATGAAGATTACAATATACTTGCAAAGCAACCTTCTCACAAGAGTATCACCAACTAGAGATTTGAAGGCAACACAACAATTATCAAACTCTCAAAATACATCACAATGCACAGTCATAATACAATATGCTCATAAAATAATATTTCCTTTTATGGCAATACAAGCTAACAAAATATCTACCATCAGATCTAAGACCTAGAAAATGAAAGGTTCAGATTTACAATAATAAAATATACATTATATGTGGATTTCGAGGGCACTACCTCCAAACCCTCATTGGGGCGCGTAGCCCCTAGATCCCCTATCATAGGGATCATCCCCTTGGACCTCGCAAGGGGGGTACCCCCCCTTGCAACCCCCCACACTCAATATATTAACCTGTTATAATTGCAAGGTTGAGACACCATTTTTCCAAACAAGGAGCAAATGGAAGAATAAGTTAAGAAGTAGGAAGAGAAGTTGTGATACCAATATTTTATTTATTACTTCAAGTGTTATATGTGTGGGCTATTGAGCTATAGCCATTAGCCACATGCACATTTAGAAGTGATACATTTGACAATGTGAACATAATAACTTGAAGGTCGTGGGTATTAGGAACACCACAAACAATTATTATGGGATTCAATGTTGGAGGAGTTTCTCATGCTTCGTAGACAAATTTTTGGCTTCTCAGGTGTTGGAGAGGCACCAAAAATAAAAATTGTATTAATTAGATGATTAGAGCTATTATAATATATAGAAGAATTTAAAGAAATATGCTCAACATCTATATATGGAGGATTCATTGTGAGGTGAGAGTTTTCATCTAACAATGCTTCATCTCTAAAAGAGAGAGCATTACCATGAAGAGAAGGTAGAGTGATGTTAAGGAAATTATCAACAACTTCATCCTTTTGTACCAAAGTATTTGTAGGAGGAATTTTAAGAGAGGGATCAAGGAAAAATAGTGAAAGAGGAAAAGGTAAATCACTTCTATATGCTTGTAAAACGTCTTGAAACTTCTTAATGAAGTTGGAAAGTGATAGAAGAAAAGAAAATTAGAAGTTTATATTGAGAGAGAGGTGTAGACAAGTCAACTGAAGTATGATGTATTTATCTTTTGACGACATAGAATGGGGTTTGGGGTAGTGTCTTGATTTTTTGTTTGTTTGTGATATTGCTATCAAGATTCAACCATGTAGTGATATTTTTTGTGTGTTTGTTGTTTTTATTTTCTTTTTACTTTTGAGAAGGTTTTGAAAGTGTAAGAGTGTTAGGTTCACCAAAATGTAATGAAGGAAATTTGACTCTTACAAAAGGAAACTAAGTTTCTTTTAGAGTAAACTTCACTTATTAAACTCGGCTAAACCACTAGCTTTAAACTTATTTAAAACTATACTGATTTCTTGAATAGAATAGTATAAATAGATAACTAAAATGATTAAGGGAAATATACTAGTGAAAATATCTAAAATAAAATAAAATTACAACTTCTAATCAACAAAAATGAACATTATAAATAATAAGGAACATGTAGTTGAAATCTAGAGTCTTGTCCAAGGATGTTAGTGCATTGCATGGACATCTATGCATAGCATTATCATTTGTACAAATAACATACAAGAAGATACTCAAAAAGCATGAAGGTTTGTCATTTCCATTCAACTAACTTGCAAAACTAGAAACAAAAAACATGCCAACACATACTAGATAATGGAAATATAAATAAATGAACTAAATAACAAGATATAAATGATTTAAATGAACAACATAAAGTGAATCTACAAATAAGAGAATACTTGCAAACCTTCGTGTGGTTCAGTGCTTTCAAAATACTTGCAACAAGAAAGAAGAGGAAAATATTTAGGGGCTTGCCTGAGTTGCCTCAATCAAACCTTTGTTTTTGTCTTTTGATCTAAATGGACAACCAAGATAGAGAGATAGATATAAATATAATGTGTGATTGCTCCTATCTCAAGTGTGTCTAGGAATGATCAAAGCTATTATGTGTAATAGCAAAACTAAAATGAAAGAAAGAGGGATGTGATCATTCCAAGTTGCTCGAGGCACAAGATTATTGTAACAACAATGAGTAAATGAAACAATATCACCTATAAAGGCTTGAGAAATCCAAGAGAGAGATCTTACGAGAGCGTTGTAAAGAGCGTTATATGAGAGCTTGAGAGAGAGAGAGAGATAGAGCTTGTCCTAATGAAAGATAGATTCCAAAAGAGAGGAGGGAAGAGGAAGATGTTGACAAACCATTTAGATTTGTCTCAAGCTATTTCCATTAACCTAGGAAGGTAACAAGTGAGAAAATGCTAAAAGTTGCTTGCAAATGAAAATTGTCGCAAGATGCTAGTGCAATATGCATACATCCGCATGAAGCACTAGTGTCCAAAAAAATTTTGCTAAAAAATGATGTTATAATAGAAAAACATAAGATTAACACAAAGGCAACACCAAGAGGTGACCACGAGAATTGAGGCTTGAACATCTTGAGAAGAAAAAAGGCTAATGCAAGAGTTAAATCGAGCTTACAAAAATCTAAGAGAATGAACACCAAGTGGACGCAAAACATAAGTGAAATTGCAAAGGTATGTAATTTATGACACTACACCAACAATCCAAAGATGTCGTTTCCATTGCGAACTATCTCTCTACCCAAATCTATCTATTCATTCTTGCTTTTATTTTTATATAAATATGAATGCTTATGATATCATTTAAGCATTATAGAAATCAAATAAGAAAAAAATATTAGCCATAGGTTATAAGAGTCTTTGAACATTATAAATTAAATCCTCCTTATAAAATTTATCCAAAAAAAATCAAGTAACTTAATGTATGAATAGTTGTTTCTGGATTCGATTGTGTAAGCTTTTTTGAATCAACGTTTCGAATCACACTTCGTGATCCATCATCAAGATAGAGAGCTCAAGGATATGAAAAAATGGTTTGTTGCAGACCCAACAGGTATAAAAAGAGGTAGAAGAATGTTAGAGGGATAGGAGGCACAAGGCCCAAGGGATGGCAAGAAAGAAAAATAATAATATTGAAATTAAAAATAAAAATAAAGGAGACAATTGACCATTAAAAGAGCAAATGACCATATAAAGAAATGCAAACAAATGAGAAAGAAGAAGAACCAAAAGACCAACTATATGTTCTATATGAATATATCTTTATTAGTGTAAAGATATATTAATAAAGATGGAGGATAAAAATCAAACTTGTAAAGTGGGTGGATGGGTGGGCTCCCCCCTCGCTCCTCACACTGGCACGGGGTGTCTAGGTGGTCGTGAGGTGGAGGACGGGACGGACGGGTGTCATACGAACTTGGCTTGCAGTAGTCTTACCATCCGGCTAAATTTAGCGGATTGTGGATGATCATTGTAGGGTAATCGCCAGCCTTCTAATTCAATTCTATGGAGTGGGTTTGAGCCATGATGGATATTGTTATCACGAGGCTAGCTGAGGGACACGTAGCATACGGTTTTCCTTGTTATGTGCACGGAAGTGCCGTATGGATATCACCATAACTCGCATTGATCACAGCTCTTAGTTGAAGAGACTGGGGATGCATTTCATCTCATGCGAAGGACGGTTTGCATTGCGATTAATCTGGTTCCGTATACGATGACTGACGGATCATTATTCAGGTTTTATATTAATCTCTTGAAGTCAGTTCCTAAATATAGGTTCGGCTTCTTGGTATTTTCCTTTGTGTTTATTTTGCAGGGTGCACCGATCATATCTCAGGCAATGGAGAGACAATCAAAGTCGAAGTTCACAATTATCATCGCGGCGGAAGGGCTTGAATTTTTTGGTGTCGACACTCCTGTCTCCTTAATGGCAACGGAAACGAAAATTGCCTTCCGGGAGGTTACGGACCAGCGTCTTAAATGTATCCTGCTCGAGGACGATCCTGTTTCGTTGGCAGCAGTGAAGATGGTACTCGGAAAGTGTCATTTGGAGCGAAAAGAATTTGCTCGAGACAACGCCCAAATCTCATCCAGGTTTCTCGCATCGCTCTTGGATATTGCCACTCCGAAGACAATGGCTAAAGAAATGATGGTGCGACTGTTTCAGAAGGACTTGCTCGGGGGCATCGACATGATTATGAAAGCAGCTCTTTCAGGGAAGGGCATACCGCGTCCAACGAACATTGCTTCCGTGTGGGAATCGGACGATGCGGTCAAGATCTACCCTTTCCTTTTGGACCTCAAAGGCCCCGAATTATCCAGGCATCGCAAGTTGACAGAAGTGGCAGTGGAGTTTTTGAAACAGAAAGTGAAGTTAGTGCAGGTGGAAGGCACGGACTGGGTGGAGGGTTTCATCTGTTTTGCAGAGGTAAATGGTTTTTGGTGATTAGCGGGGTTTGGGTTGGTGTCCGTTTGGTTTCTTGCTTGGTTTTTCTCTGATAATTAACAGTTTAGTCGATCTGGGTAAAAGGTTTTTTGTAAAATTTGTGGAAAATAGACTATACTCATATCCTATGTTCGGTGCTTCCAATATGGAAATGGTTGGACTTTTCCGTGTTAGCTTTTTGGCTGTATGAAGGTCATCAATGTTATTATTCCTGCATAGCAGATGACTGTATATTTCTCTCTTTCTATATATAAAATCATCACCTTACGTATCAAAAAAAAAAAAAATCAAACTTGTAACAATAAAGAAATTAATAAAGATGGAATATATTAATATAGCAAATATATTAATATTCAATATTAATATTAAAATAATTTAATAAAGATGGAGGATAAAAAACAATATAAGTGTAACAATAAAGATATGTTAATAAAGATGGAGGAAAAAAAAACCAAACTTGTAACAATAAAGAAATTGATAAAGATGGAATATATCTTTATTCTCCATCTTTATTAATATATCTTTATTGTTACACTAATATTGATTTTTATCCTCCATCTTTATTAAATTATTTTAATATTAATATTGAATATTAATAGATTTACTATATTAATATATTCCATCTTTATCAATTTCTTTATTGTTACAAGTTTGGTTTTTTTTCCTCCATCTTTATTAATTTCTTTATTGTTACAAGTTTGATTTTTATCCTCCATCTTTATTAATATATCTTTACACTAATAAAGATACATCAATATAGAACATATAGTTGGTCTTCCTCATTTGTTTGCATTTCTTTATATCGTCATTTGCTCTTTTAATGGTCAATTGTCTCCTTTATTTTTAATTTTAATTTCAATATTATTATTTTTCTTTCTTGCCATCCCTTCGGCCTTGTGCCTCCTATCCCTCTAAAAAAACCAAGTTTGATTTTTATCCTCCATCTTTATTAATATATCTTTATTGTTACACTGATATTGATTTTTATCCTCCATCTTTATTAAATTATTTTAATATTAATATTGAATATTAATATATTTACTATATTAATATATTCCATCTTTATTAATTTCTTTATTGTTACAAGTTTGATTTTTATCCTCCATCTTTATTAATATATATTTACACTAATAAAGATATATTAATATAGAACATATAGTTGGTCTTTTGGTTCTTCTTCTTTCTCATTTGTTTGCATTTCTTTATATGGTCATTTGCTCTTTTAATGGTCATTTGTCTCCTTTATTTTTAATTTTAATTTCAATATTATTATTTTTCTTTCTTGCTATCCCTTCGGCCTTGTGCCTCCTATCTCTCTAACATTCTTCTACCTCTTTTTATACCTGTTGGGTCTGCAACAAACCATGTTTTCATATCCTTGAGCTCTCTATCCTGATGATGGATCACGGAGTGTGATTCGAAACGTTGATTCAAAAAAGCTTACACAATCAAATCCAAAAACAACTATTAATATTCTTATGGATTGTGGAAATCTGATAACTTAATGTAGTTGATCTTCATAGAATTTAATCTTCAGCAACATGTGCTAAGTATTTAATTGATTATAAATGTCTCCTATTCATATCTTCTTATTTAGAATGTAATTCTACTAACATTTATTTAGATTGCAAAACATAAAGAAACTAGGTATTCAATTATTATGTTATGATATATAATTGTAATGATTTCACACTTTTATAGATGCCTTCTATCGCATTCCTAAAAGGTTCTTGTAGTTCTCATCCTTTCAAATTGCACTCCTTTGAAACCTAGAAATGCTTTTGTTTTGCTATTCAATCAACTCTAACTACAACTTATGTACAGCCCTTTGTTGTGCATAGCTCGATAAATAGCTCAAAAAGAGAGCCACAATTTATCAACTTTTTTCTAAGCCAAAACCATCTTCTTACTAATATCAATTTATCAACTTTTTTCTAAGCCAAAACCAACTTCTTTCTAAGCCGGCACAGGTAGCGGAGTTGGCTTGGGCCGTGGGTTTGCTCCCCATTGGTCTCGGGTTCGACTCCGCTCCTGGGTTTCCCGGTTGGGACTTTCGGCCCCCGCAGGGGACTAGTCTCGCCCCCGCTCGCCCTTGGTACCCAAGATACGGGCTGCTGGGTCGCTGGGCGGGGTCGCGGGGATACCCCTGTCGTTAACAAAAAAAAAAAATATATCAATTTATAAATTTCATTAGTTTAAATATTTAATAAAAAATCTACTTTCCTTTTAAAATCAATCAATAAACTTCCTTATACAAGTATTGCATATATAAATTCTAATTATTTATTTTTAAACTCAAAAAACAAATTGAGATCAAATTAACTTCCCAAAAAAAAATGTGAACTATGAAAAACTTGTTTTCCTCGAAGCAGAGGAATGTGAAACAAAATTAGATATCTGAAATAAAAAATAACACAAAATTCCGATCATAATGGATTTGCATACATAATCTTGGGTTTGTAATTCCAAATCAAATGGAGAACCTAGCATAGGTACGAAATCGTACAATTAACGGAGACATATGCTCCATACAATAAGACAAATGCTGGAGTAATGAACTACACAATAAGACAAATGTTGATACTGCAGGATTCCTTAAAACAGTTCGTCCTCATAAGACCTCCATGGTGTAGTCAAACAGAACTTTTACAAACACCCCTATCAATGTCTACAAGCATTGATGCACAATGCATACAATATATCTGAGTTTTCGGAGTCAAGAAAATGGTCTAGACCTTCAAACACGCTAAAAATGCTTTTTAGAAACTGAAATAAAATCTGTTTCCTTCTTTACCACTTCAGGTTCACATGGTGTACCTTGTTATAGTGAAAGCCTATGTCTCAGCTTCACTTAGCATTGCCAATCATCTTCACAAGAACATCGTCCATGTTTGAAATGATGGAAGCGGTTTGTATCTCTCATAAACTTTGTCTTGCAATAGTCTTGGAGATAATCTTGGTTGCAGTGTGGCAGCCAACACACCCTCAAGGGTTTTTGATGACTCCAATAGTTGTTCCAGGGGGCTGCTATGGTGTTAGATAAATCATTTTCCTCCTCCATGTCACAGTAGATGTCTTGAATGTGGAAAATACGATAAATCATTTTCCTCCTCCATGTCACAGTAGATGTCTTGAATGTGGAAAATACCTTCATCTCCCAAGATAATATCTCTGTTTTGCATAGATCTCATGTCTTTGGGTGTTTGATCATTCTCCTACACAAAAGGCATGTACCATTTTATGGCTTTCAATCCAACTACATCCGGGTATTTTTTTAATTCCTCTGTGTTTCATCAATCTCCTTATCATTTGAACATCACCCCACCTGCCCACTTCTGCATAGATGTTTGACAGAAGAACATAAGTTGCAGCGTTTTTAGGATCCATCTCAAAAAGAAGAGTTGCTGCAAATATCCCTAATTTTATATTCTTAAATGCTCCACAGGCACTAAGCAAACATGTCCACACAACCACCACAGGTTTAATGGGCATTTTGATGATAAATTTTAGAGTTTCCTCAAGATAGCCAGCACGACCAAGAAGGTCGCCCATGCACACATAATGATCAACTGTAGGTGTAATGCAATAAGAATCACTCATGTCGTTGAAGTATTTACAAGCCTCATTCACTAAACCTGCACTGCCACAGGCTAATAGAACACAAGCGAAGCTTACATGGTTAGGGTATGTTCCAGAGTGCTTCATTAGTTCAAAGAGTTTGAGAGCATCCTTGCATAAACCATTTTGTGCATATCCTGCAATCATAATATTCCAAGAAGTAACACTCCTTTGAGGCATTCTGTCAAAAAGTTCACGTGCCATGTATATGCTTCCACATTTTGCATACATGTCTACCAGGGCACTTACAACCACAACATTTGACAAAAATCCACTTTCAATTATGCTTTGATGGATGTGCATGCCCTGTCCTAAGGCACCCAATTTTGCACAGGCGGGAAGGATGCTGACAAAGGTATTGGAGTCTGGCTGTATACCTGTCGAATACATTTGCTTGAAAGCTTCCAAGGCCTTTTCAACAAACCCGTTTTGTGCACATCCTGCAATCAGTGCATTCCAGGAGATCACATCTCTTTGAGGCATTTCTTTGAAAAGCTTTAAAGCTTCATCAAGAACACCATTTTGTGCATATCCTGCAATCATTGCAGTCCATGAGACCACATTTTTTTGAGGTATGTTGTCAAACAGTTCACGTGCTAAGTGTATGCTTCCACATTTTGCATACATGTCTACCAGGGCACTTGCAACTGCAACATCTGACAAATAGTTACTTCCAATGATGCTTTGGTGGATGTCCATGCCCTGTTCTAAAGCTCCCATTTTAGCACAGACTGGGAGGATGCTGGCAAAGGTTGTGGAGTCCGGCTTCATACCTGCCAATTGCATTTGTTTAAAAGTTTCCAAGGCTTTTTCGCCAAACCCATTTTGGGCATATCCTGCAATTATTGCAGTCCATGAAACCACATCTCTGTGAGGCATTTCTTTGAAGAGCTTTAAAGCCTCATCAAGAAGACCATTTTGCACATATCCTGCAATCATAGTACTCCATGAAACCACATTTTTGCAAGGCATTTGGTCAAACAATTCACGTGCTGTGAGTATGCTTCCACATTTCGCATACATATCTACCAGGGCACTTGCAACTGCAACATCTGATAAAAACCCAGTTTCGATTATGGTTTGATGGATGTCTATCCCCTGTTTTAAATCCCCCATTCTAGCACAGGCTGGAAGGACGCTGGCAAAGGTTGTGGAATCCGGCATTACATCTGTAAATCGCATTTGTTTAAAAGTTTCCAATGCATTCTCAACATATCCATTTTGTGCATATCCTGCAATCATTGCATTCCATGAGACCACATCTCTTTCAGGCATATCTCTGAAAATCTTTAAAGCGTTGTCAAGAAGACCATTTTGGGCATATCCAGCAATCATAGCATTCCAGGAGATCACATTTCTCTGAGGTATTTTGTCAAACAGTTCACGTGCTGCATCTATGCTTCCGCATTTTGCATACATGTCTATCAGAGCACTTGCAACTACAACATCTGACAAATACCCCCTTTCCATTATACTCTGATGGATTTTTACGCCTTGTTCCAAAGCTCTTATGTTGGCACAGGCTGGAAGTATGCTGGCAAAGGTGAACTGATCAGGTTGGACACTTGTTTGTTGCATTTGGTAAAACAATGTCAATGCCTCCTGGTGATAACCATGTCTTCTGTAAGCTGAAATTATAGTATTCCACGAGAAGACGTCTCGTTCAGTCATTCGATCAAACATTTGGCGAGCATCAGCTAAATTACAACACTTGATATACATGTTGATAAGCTTATTTTGCAAAAACCTGTTAGTAGCAAATGCAAATCCCCTGTGAGTGATGTGAGAGTGGATTTGTCTACCCCACGAAAGGGATTTTTTAGAAATGCAGGTCTGTAAGAGTTGAAGATAAGTAGAATTGCTTACAGGGGAGTTGTGTATAGTAGGCTCGATGAAATTGATATTCGTTTTCACTGGCATTGTTTGATTATAATTGAAGCGTTTGGATTGTGCATTGTTCTTCAATCTACTTCTACTGCAGTAACAAGGACATACTATCACCTTTGATGTCCTTAAAATTGGTATTACGGTCATTTATTTCTTTCTGTGACTAAGAACGGTAGATGCTGACAAAGAAATGCAATAAATAAAACCCTTTTGGTACAAATTCACAGTGTTTAAGCAGGAAAAAGGCATTAAAAGTGAGAAATGAGCAGCAGCGAGCATTGAAGCAGTAAATCCCGGCGCTTATACAGCCCATTCAAATGGAGAAGAATTTTTTTTTCTGATGTCAATAATATAAATTGATACAATTTAGAACTCGGAATCAAATACTTGTGACGCAAGCAGATTTAATCAATTTTTGATAAAGATTTTGCTTTGATATATAAAATCCATATGGAGGGTAAATCGGATGATCCCAATCTATTTTCTTTCTTATCTACTCTTGCTCTCCCCACTTAATGGTTTGACTCTAAAATATGACTATTTTCACAATCTTTTTAAGAATATGTATACCATTGCTTTTTATAAATAGTAATATAGATATTAGTCATTAAAAAAAAACATTAATATATCATAGTTTTGCATCAAAATTCTTATGATAAATAAATATTCTTAAATCTTGTGAAAGGAAGATCAATTTATGATCTAAGTCACAAAAGTTTAGATCTTAAATATCAAATTTCTATTTTTTATTAAATTTTAAAAATTGTATATTAATAAGACAGAATATATAGAGAATAATGATTAGATTTGAAAATAAGATAGTCATTTTCAAATAGTTTATGAAGATTCAAGATGATATAATTTCAAAAAGGTAAATTAAATATCACAACAAGAGATGCATTTCATTTGATTCTTGTTGGTGAGATGTGTAATATATTAGTTGGTTTAAAGCAATGTTGTTAGAATAATGGGTTTTGTTTCTCAATAATGTTAATAGTTAAAATGAAACGACATAATTCAATAAAAATTAGAACTATGTTGTAGATGTTTGTCAAAGAGAGACAATGTCAAATGAGAATTAAAGCTCTAAATACAATAAAATTTAAATATTATATTTGAACATAAATGCATTCAACTTCAAATTGATGAGAGACATTAGAATTTGCACTATAAATATAGCATTTATTTAATAACATATGAAGATTTTTTTATAAACTATACTATGATATGTAACATAATTAAAGAGTTACTAAACCATGTAAGACATTTTCTTGTGTTATGTATTACCAACAAAAGTGATTCTTTGGATGAGAGGTATTAGCACTCCTAATAAATAATTATATGATTGAAGTTTGCATTTAGTTGTGTGACATAAATGAAATGCAATAATTGATTATGAACCATTGACCATGGTCCTTATAGTTATTAGTTTGACATGACAAGTCTAGAAAATTTACAAATAAGCAACATTTATTGTTGGTTGTTCAACATGAGAAGCCAAACACTCTCTCAAATAACCAAGATCTTTTAGTTTGCAAGTTGACTTTTGCATCTAATATTTGCAATTCATTGCTTCCTATAAAATTTGTATAAAAGTACTATAAAGACATCATTGTTATCATAGTACATAACTATTTTAACTAGTAGTAATCTTATCATAAAGAACAATTCATTAAAAAAATATTATGTACATAATAAAATGACATAAGATAGTGTAAGAAAGCAAAGAGAAAAATATGTTAGAAAAAAAGGTTGTAAAATACAATGAAGTAAAGAATTAAAATATATTTGCATCCACGCTTTGTCAAAATTAGAATCATCTTTTATGTCAATAAGATATTGGATAGTTGAAATCAGCACAAAGATCTTTCTGAAGGTTTTCTCTGAGATCTACTACTTAGAAGTAACTTGCAACAATACATGTCATATAATTATCCTATTTTGTTCAAAGGTGCTCTGTGAATTTATATTAAGCACATATAGATTTGTATTTTGAATTATTATTAGTGTTGAATGGAGATTAGTAATTCTTTTTATTATTAATATATATTTTTTAATTTTAATAAAAATTAAAAATCTAATATTTAAGATTGAAGCTATTGTGACTTTAGACCGTAAATTGATTTTCCTTTCATAGGATTTAAGACTATTTATTTATCATATGAATTTTAATACAAAACAATAGTTTACCTCAGAATTATCTTTAAATCTTTTACTAAAATAGATAATCTGCCCAATTGAGGTAATTACTGCCATTAGTCATTTATGACAATCAACTTGGGGTTTTGTTTGGTACTCCAAGCTCTAATTTCTAGCTAAACTACAAAAGGCACCCATAGATGAACCTGTTAGTAAAAGGCCCAAGAGAAGGAAATTGATTTTGGGAAATGAAGATGATTTCAAGGATAATGTGGAGTTTGTGTCAGATTCTCTTGCTTCTTTGGAAGGGGGTCCACATTCTCATCCCTTGGGAAAGAAGAAAAAAGGGGAAGATTGTGATAGGGGTGGTTATTTCACATGTAGTGATGATGTTTTTGTCGTGGTGCTAAGCAAGGGTTCGAAGATAAAGAATGACTTGTATGGAGAGGCCTCCTCACCGCCTTCAGCTATCAAGAAGAAGGGCATTGGGAAATTTAGTAGGAAGAAAAGGGTTTTGCGGTTTGTGAGTCAAATTCTGGAGCAGGGTCACCCTCTCACTATTGCGGGTGGCCTTTTTGCTAATGACTCCCCAAGCGTTCAACTAAGTATGCAGACAAAAGATAAGTATGGGGTTGTTGTTGGTGCTTCAGAGACCTAGGGTGAGGACCTGGAGAGGATTATGAAGAGAAAAGCGGTGGCAAAGGGAATTGCAAGCTCCATCCGCAAGCTTAAGACTCTGGTTGTTGTGGAAAAAGGTAAGGAACCCCCTGTTGAGAAGGATAGGATTAGTTCTGAGGAGGAGGAGGATGCCCTAGGGAAAGGGGTCCGTAATATTGATAGAGATGATTTAGTTGATGTGTTGGGTATGATGCGTGAGGGGTCTATTGTTTTCTTTAAGCTTTTTAAGTCATTTTTCCAAGAGCTCAATAGAACAAATGACAGGGTCAAGGGTATGGTAAACAAGGCTGAGGAGTCCTCTATTCAGGACCAGATTGATGAGTTGTTCAACTCCCTAAACACTGTGGCGAATACAATCGCAGAGGAAACCCTCAAAATGAAGCAAATCATGGAAGAAAGGATCCTCATTCTTGAGGAACAAATGGGGAAAGTTTGGTACTTTGTGATGAAAGGTGGGGAGGGTCACAAAATTATGTTTTTTGTTGGTGTCTCTACTCTGGCCAATGTGAAGAAACAGAAATATAGTGTCCATGATGATGAGGGGGTGGCTGTTGGTAAGCAGATGGGTAAAGTTGTTGCTGCTGGGAAGAGTGGTGAAAAAGGAATTGTTTTGAATTCAGAGGTGAATACGGGTGGCTTTGGAGCACATACTAGGAACAAAACTAAAGCTCTGACGTTCTTGATGAGGCACAAAAAGCTATTGACTGTGACAAGGAGGCGATAGACATTCTGAAAAGTATGTAGTGTTGTTGGTTGGTCCTCCTTTTTAGCTGCTTTTTTGTTGATGGGTTGCTACAGTTGGGCTATTTGTTGATGTATTGCTTTTATCTTTCTTTCAACTACTCTCTTTTGTAAATGGTTCTAGGCCCCTTCAAAACTCGTATTTTTCCTCTAATAAAAAACTTAACAACATTCACTCATTATATTGACTGTGACATTAGTGGCCATTCATGTTGGGTTGATGTATATACTTAAGGTCAACAATGTGTTAAAAACCTCTTTATCACCCATCCATCTGGGACAAATAGTTCTTTACCAAGACAGTTGTTTTTAGTCCTAATTGATACTCACACTTGTAGTCATAACTAATATAGCAAAGTTGCTCCTTTGTGTCATTTATTTATGTCAAAACCCAAAAAACATTGTCCTTTGCATGGATGTAAACCAATATTTCTTGAAGATTTTTATTACCCACTATGATTACATTTTAAGGTTAAAAACCCCTAAAATGGATTCCAGGGTAATATAATAGTGATATTATTCTAATCATTAACTTATTTTAAAATTTAATCATTATTTCACAAGATTGAAGCTATTGTGACATTATTTTTTATAAATAGTAATATAGAAATTTATTTATTAAAACAATAATAAAAAAATAATGTGTGAGTATTAATACATTATAGTTTTGTATTAAAATTCTTATGATAAATAAATAGTCTTAAAGCAATATAATGACTATTAGTTGGTTTAAAGCAATATAATTAAGCAAACTACATATCAATAAAATTCTTATGATAAATAAATAGTCTTAAATCTTGTGAAAGGAAAATCAATTTACAGTCTAAAGTCACAATTAGAAGTAACCTACAACAACACATGCCATATGAAAAATTATTAAAATTCATGGATCAAGTCCATGACTTTATGCAAACATCAATTAATGTTGCACAATTGTAATACTACCAATTACATTAGTGTCAAAGCTATCTAATACTTTTTTATAATTTGAATATTACATATTAAGGCAAAATATTTCTCTTAATAGGCACAGTTTGTATCTTTCATAATCTAGTGTTCCTTGGACAACAATTGAAGCTATTGAGGCTAATGTATTAATCTTCATTATAATATAAAAAACATTGATAAACATATTAATCTAATGGTTGATGATAACTAAGGGGTGTGGTTATCAATTTATAATATATGATTATAATGAAATATAATGAAATATATTTTTTTAGCAACACCATATATAATATATAAAACATTATTCCACCAAAACATGCTTATAATATAGGCATATCACTCTCCTTTAAGGCTATATGGTTGTACATGCATATCATTATTACATTTTCAAAACTATATTATCATAATTTCTAATGACAATCAATAAATAGTTAGAGCAAACCTATTAAGTGTGGAGAGCAAGAGTAGATAAGAAATAAGGTAGATTGGTATCATCTAATTTACCTTCCATGTGGATTTTATATATCAAAGGAAAATCTTTGTCAAAAATTGATTTAATCTGCTTGCGCGACAAGTATTTGATTCCAAGTTCTAAATCATATCAATTTAATACAAGATTTAAGACTATTTATTTATCATAAAAAATTTAATACAAAACTATAGTTTACCTAAGAATTATCTCTAAATCTTTTACTAAAACAAATAATCTGCCCAATTGAGGTAATTACTACCATTAGTCATTTATGACAATCAACTTGGGGTTTTGTTTGGTACTCCAAGCTCTAATTTCTAGCTAAACTACAAAAGGCACCCACCCATAGCAACTTAACAACCTTCACTCATTATATTGACTGTGACATTAGTAGCCATTCATGTTGGGTTGATGTGTATACTTAAGGTCAACAATGTGCCAAAAACCTCTTTATCACCCATCCATCTAGCACATATAGTTCTTTACCAAGATAGTTGTTTTTAGTCCTAATTGATACTCATGCTTGTAGTCATAACTAACATAGCAAAGTTGCTCCTTTGTGTCACTTATTTATGTCAAAACCCAAAAAATATTGTCCTTTGCAAGGATGTAAACCAATATTTCTCGAAGATTTCTATTACCCACTATGATTACATTTTAAGGTTAAAAACCCTTAAAATGGATTCGAGGGTAATATAATAGTGATATTATCGTAATCATTAACTTATTTTAAAATCTAATCATTATTTCACAAGATTGAAGCTATTGTGACATTATTTTTTATAAATAGTAATATAGACATTTATTTATTAAAATAATAATAATAAAAAAATGTGTGAGCATTAATACATTATAGTTTTGTATTAAAATTCTTATGATAAATAAATAGTCTTAAAGCAATATAATGACTATTAGTTGGTTTAAAATAATGTAATTACGTAAACTATATATCAATAAAATTCTTATGACAAATAAATAGTCTTAAATCTTATGAAAGGAAAATCAATTTACAGTCTAAAGTCACAATTAGAAGTAACCTACAACAATACATGTCATATGAAAAAGTATTAAAATTCATGGATCAAGTCCATGACTTTATGCAAACATTAGTTAATGTTGCACAATTGTAATACTACCAAATATGTTAGTGTCAAAGCTATCTAATAATTTTTTATAATTTGAATATTACATATTAAGGTAGAATATTGCTCTTAATAGGCATGGTTTGTATCTTTCATAATCTAGTGTTCCTTGGACAACGATTGAAGCTATTGAAGCTAATGTATTAATCTTCATTATAATATAAAAAAACATTAATAAACATATTAATCTAATGGTTGATGATAACTAAGGGGTTTGGTTATCAATTTATTATTATATACGGTTATAATGAAATATAATTTTTTAGCAACACAATATATAATATAAAAAGCACTGTTCCACCAAAACATGCTTATAATATATGCATATCACTCTCCTTTAAGGCTAGATGGTTGTACATGCATATCATTATTACATTTTCAAAACTATATTATCATAATTTATAATGACAATCAATAAATAGTTAGAGCCAACCCGTTAAGTGTGGAGAGCAAGAGTAGATAAGAAATAAGGTAGATTGGTATTATTTGATTTACCCTTTGTGTAGATTTTATATATCAAAGAAAAATCTTTATCAAAAATTGATTTAATTTGCTTGTGTCACAAGTATTTGATTCCAAGTTCTAAATCATATCAATTTATATTATTGACATAAAAAAAATAAGTTTTTCAAGTTTTTGGAATCAATTCAGGGGTTGGAATACTAGTCAATCTTTGTCACTACCCATCCAAATGGACATGATTTTTTTTTATGTCAATAATATAAATTGATATGATTTAGAACTCGGGATCAAATACTTGTGACACAAGCAGATTAAATAAATTTTTGATAAAGATTTTGCTTTGATAGATAAAATCCATATGGAGGGTAAATTGGATGATACCCGTCTACCTTATTTCTTATCTACTTTTTCTCTCCACACTTAATAGGTTGGCTCTAACTATTTTCATTTGTTTAAAATATGTATAATTGTGTGTGTGAAATGCGGGAATTGTTAGTAAATCAACACAAACCTTAATGAAATAGTTTATATCAAAGATTTGAATCAAGTAAACTACTCTATTTTGTAGTTAAAAAAATCTTTTAAGAATGTAGCATTGTCCTCTATCCTCAAGGATTTATTATACCATTTGGCTCTTAGATTTTTATGTGCACTATGGTTGTTAAAATGACACTTGAGAAATGAGATAATATTCAACATGCAAGCCAATTAAATTCCTACATGAAACTAAATGATGAAAATGATAATGAATATTATGATGAATGGATAATGTTGTTAGATTATACAATGTAAATGCTATGATATGAAGATAGGATGATTCTGTATATGCTCAAATGTTAACTATCAATATATTAATCTAAAATGCAACTATAAAGCAAGTATGGTATAAAATGCAACTATAAAGCACAATGTGATTTTACAATGCTAAATATGAAGCTAAACATGATTCTATATGCAACTACAAAGCAAAACATGATTCTAACTATAAGACTCCAAATGCTCCAATGCTCAAATGATATTCCTGCATGATAACTCTACTCAAATGTAGATGTAAAATACAATGCCAAAGGGTTGTATTTATAGGTTTTTCCAAGCATCTTGTGATGTGGCAAAGATTGACGGTCCAGATTCAAACAAGAGGGATGAATGGTGGAGATGGAGAGAATCAAGAAGGTGTTCCCTTGACCAAAGACAACATGCCAAATGGATGGAGGAATCTCTTGACCAAAGGCAACATGCCAAATGGATGGAGGAATCAAGTGTGGGAGAAAAAGACCATGTACATTTGAAAGTTTGTTGAAGAAGTGTGTGAGGAATAAGCCATGTGTTTGAAGATAATCCTAATTAAAAATTAGAATTATTTAATTTCATGTGACCTTGGTGAGGTGGCATGAAAAGTTGTAGACATGTGCTTGAATTCCTAATTTGGGATTAGTGAAATTTAATTAAATAAAACAAACTTTAGAAATTCGTTTATTTAATTAAATTAGAAGAATATGATTTTAGATTTGGAGAATTAGAAAAAGGGTGAACTATATAAATAAATTGAGAATTTTATTTATACGTAGTCGAATATTAATTAAATAAGTAGTATTTAATTAATTAGATGTCTTGACCGATTTTAGGTGTATACAATAGCATATTTTTTATAAATAGTAATATAGGCATTTATTTATTAAAATAATAATAAAAAATAATATGTGAGCATTAATACATTATAGTTTTGTATTAAAATTCTTATGATAAATAAATAGTCTTAAAGCAATATAATGACTATTAGTTGGTTTAAAGCAATATAGTTAGGTAAACTATATATCAATAAAAATTTTATGATAAATAAATAGTCTTAAATATTGTGAAAGGAGAATCAATTTACGGTCTAAAGTCACAATAGCTTTAATCTTAAATATCAAATTTCTAATTTTTATCAAAATTAAAAAATTATATTTTAATAATACAAATAATTTATAGAAAATAATGATTAGATTTAAAAATAAGTTAATCATTTATGAAGATTCAAGATGGGATAATTTCAAGAAAGTAAACTATATGGTTGACATGAGATTCTTTTGATGAGATAATTTTAAGAAGGTATAATTGAGTATGATAGAAATTATTTCTTATCTACTCTTGCTCTCCACACTTAATGGGTTGGTTCTAATTATTTTCATTTTTTAAAATATGTATAACATTATTTTTTATGAATAGTAATATGGACATTTATTTATTAAAATAGTAAAAAAATAATAATATATAAGCATTAATACATTATAATTTTGTATTAAAATTCTTATGATAAATAAATAGTCTTAAAATAAAACTATATTGCTTTAAAACAACTATTATCATAATAATAATATGATAAATAAATAGTGATAATAACAAGAGGAGGACTAGGCTCCAGGGGGTTTTCATCTAGAATAGGGTTGGGATTCCTAGCCATTGAAAAACTTATTTGATGTTGAAAATTTAAAAATTAATCATTTTTTTAATACAAAATGGATATTTGTTTAATTTTACATGATTTTTTAGAAAAACTATTTGTCCCTTAACTAAGGGATGATACAATATTATATATGAGTTATATTAAATATAAAGTATAATTTATAATATATATATATATAATATGCATTATAAATTATGCATTTATATAGATATATATAATATATTATATATTACATAATACATAATCTATAATATAATAGATAATATATATTATATATTAGAATATATTCTATTATATTTTATATGATATATTATGTGTATATATAATATATTATATTATATATATATATAAAAATTTGCGGCAACTTGGTGGGGATGTCATTAAGTTGTTTGTGTTGTTGAGGTGGATGATAACAGTCTCAAAGCATTTTCCAAGTTGGCACAATATAAGAGATGGGCGGGTAAATAATTATGTTGTCCTTTCACACGCATTGTGATGGTTCAACTAAGAGGTATAGAACGAATGTGGACATTGCTTCTTGCTTTTTCGCTTCCCTCTTGGACATGGAGTTTCCTAAGGTGATGGTTCTATTAATGGTGCACAAGTTAGTAATGTCTAACTTGCTTGGCGGTGTGGAGGATGTCATAATCATTGTAGTGCCTAGAGTTGGCATTCCTTGCCCACACGACATATCCTGGGTCTTTCTTCCTAGTGTGCATGTGAAAAGGTATCCTTTTCTCTTGAATGTCAAAGGTCGAGTGTTAAGGGAGCATAGGGCTCGTGCTATGTGGGGTGCAAAATTTTTGAAGTTTTTTTGTTTTTGGAATCGGCTTAGGGGTTGGATTGGAGGGGTCTCTTTTGTGACTTTCTGGTAGCTGAGGATGTCACACTGGAATATGGGTGGGTGTCTCTCTTTTTTGTGGTAGAGTATGAGGTCATGGTTTGGCTCTGCGTTATGTTGTTGGTGGTATATGGCTGCTACTCCAAGTATTGACTTGTTTTGGTTTGTCCAGGCAATGTGTATGGTTGGTTGAATTTCGGGTCTATATGGTCTATGTCAAGTGGGTGGGGGAAATATTTTTGTCTACTATTTTGAGCCAAGATGACACTTGAAATTGTACTAGGGTCTATATGCTTGGGTCTCTCTGCAAATCCGCCATGGTGGAACATTGTAAGCTCTTTTTTGCAATCATTATAATTACAGTTTGTGTACCAATATATATATATCATATTATAATATAATATAATATATATTATATATTATATTAATTATATAATATAATATATATAAATCATATATTATATATACAATATAATAAATGTTGTATATTATATATTATATCATATTAGTATATATAATATAATATTCTTATATATTATTATAATATATTATAATAATATTATATATTAATATATTTTTTTAATAGTAGAGGAAAGGAATATCAAAATGGATATTTGTTTCCTTTTACCTAATTTTTTAGAAAAATTGTCAGGTTCATCTCTTAGTTTATATAACTAAGGGATGACACAGTATTATATATGAGCTCTATTAAATATAAAGTATAATTTATAACATATATATTATATTATATTATATTAAAATATAATATATATAAATCATATATTATATTTATTATAATATTATATATATTAATATTATAATATATATTATATTATATATATATATATTAATATATAAAAATATGGTATATATTAATATATATTTTTATATAATTTCAATAGAACAAGTATCCATTATAGATGGATAATCATTACAAATGTATGTTCATCTAAGAAAGATATCCATTTTTAATGGATATTCATTTTGCTTTGGGTCTTACCATGGCAACATGTACTTTTTACTCGACCCTAGTAAAATTCAAATCAAAATTTTACATTTCTAGGCAAATGAAACATGTCTTTTTGTCATATCACCACTTTTTGGACCCCCATGATCCTGCACAGACCTGTATGACACTTTACCTAGCCAGATCATCATAATCATGAATTTCCCTATTGTTTAAATACTAAAGGTTATTTTGGGAAAGAAATTGTATTATGTGATGATGAACAAGATGAATCCCAAACAATTCTTGATGTTCCAAACCACAATGTGTTACTTGTAGGAGATACAAACATACCAATGGACCCATCTAATGAGGAGAAGGTGCTTCAAATTAGAAAATGTCTTGATGATAATGAACAAGAAGATCATGCAACATTGTTACATGATTTTTTGAAAATATTTACTTGGATTTATTTAGATATGTTGGGTATTGATCCTAAGATAGTCATGCATAATATTGTTCTCGAAAATGATGCTAAACCCATGAGACAAAAAGTACGCAAGATGAATCCTAAGGTGGCTTTATCGGTTAAGGTTGAGATTAAAAAAAAATACAATTTGGTTTCATCCACCCTATCGATTACTCACCTTGGATATCTAATATTGTTGTAGTGGCAAAGCTTGGTAATCATATTCGAATGTGTATGGATTTTTATGATCTTAACAAAGAATCTTTAAAGGATGATTTTCCCCTTCCAAACATTGATATGATAGTGGATTCAACTGTGGGACATGCTCTATTTTCATTTATGGATGGTTTTTCAGGATACAATCAAATTTTTATCAACCCTCAAGGTCAATATAAAACAACATTCACTACACCTTGGGGAACATTTTGTTGGGTAGTTATGCATTTTGGATTGAAAAATGCTAGAGTAACATATCAAAGAGATATGACACTAATATTTTAGTACTTCATACACAACATTTTGGAAGATTATGTCGATGATGTCTTGGCTAAATCTACAACATGATGAGATCATGCTAAAATCCTTATCAAATATTTGAAATAATTCATAAATACAACATGAGATTGAACCCAAAAAAATGTGAGTTTGGTGTGGATAGTGGAAAACTATTGGGATTTATAGTGTTTGATAGAGGTATTGAGATGGAAACAAAAAAGATCAATTCCATAATAAACATGCCACCTCCTAAGAATATTTCACAACTTACAAGGAAATATTCAAGCTATTTGTTGTTTGTTACATCATTAGTAGATCAAACTCTTCCCTTTACCTAGCTCCTTAAGAAAGAATAGAAATTCAAATGGAATGAAGATTGTCAAAAATCCCTCAAAGAATTGAAACAATACTTAGCTAATCCTCTCATTTTATGACCGTCCACACCAGGAAAACCCTTTATTATTTATATTTTGGCTTCAACCCATGCCCTTGTTGTGTTATTGGTGCAACAAGATGAGAATTGTAAGGAAAGTCTTGTTTATTACATCAATCGAACATTAATTTATTATGAAACTTTCTATTCAACTATAGAAAAACAATGTTTGGCTCTTGTTTTTGCCACCAACAAGTTGAGACATTATTTTTTGAATGTGAAAGTGCATGTTGTTACAAAATTTCATCCTTTAAAACACCTCTTTGCCAAAACTGATTTGTCAAGACGTCTAGCTAAGTGGATTATGTTGTTAACTAAGTTTGACCTTAAATTTGTTTCTCAAAAAGAAATAAAATGGCAAGCATTATCCAACCATTTAGCTGAGGCTCCTTCACCATTAGCATTACCAAATCAAGACTCATTTCCTAATGAAAGTGTGTTAAAGATAAACGATAATGAAACATGGGAATTATATTTTGATGGTTATAAGTGTCAAGTTGGCTTAGGTGTTGGAGTTATATTAATATCTACCTCGAGGAAGCCAATTCCCCTATCTTACTATCCAAATTTCCTATGTACAAACAACATTGTAGAGTATGAGGCACTTATCACTAGATTACACATGGCCTTGTCCTTAGATGTTCAACACATTCGTATATTTGGTAATTCTAAATTGATCATTAAGCAAATTAATGGGTGGACTATCAAGAAAACACAATTATTTATCTCGGTATCGAGACCTCATGTTGATGATATTAGAGCATTTCACATCATGCACTATTGATAATGTTCTACAAAAAGATAATTGACATACAAATGCAATAGAAAGTGTCACTTCCATTGTATCTCTTGATGATTCTTCCTCAAACTTCACATTTGTTATTCACACCCTACATCACTATTGATAAATGAAAACATAAGGGATATAGTGATTTCCAACATTGAAATTTCTAATGAATGGTATGCACCAATATTTAATTATTTAAAAGATGGTATTTTTCCTAAACCAACCACTAAGAACACTAGAGCTCATATCTGGAAGCTTGTGGCTCATTACATAATCCTAGCTGATGTGTTGTATAGGTGATCATTCATTTTTCTTCTCCTTCGATGTCTTAAAGAAAATGAAATCCTTGTGGCCCTTGAGGAAGCTCATGTGGGTGCTTGTGGGGAAGCATTTTGGAGGAAGAACATTAGTTCAAAAGTTATTTTTTATTAGATATTATTGGAAAAATATGGAACAAGACTATTTTGATCATTTTAATAAATTTCCTAAATGTCAATGACAACAATTTGATTCATGCTCCCACTTCTAAAATTTGTGCCCAAGTTGCTATACGGTGATTTTTTGTTTGAGGCCTTGATCTCATTGGAAAGATCTCCCCTCCCTTATATGTAGGATAGACATTTATAATCACTACTATAGATTATTTCATAAAATGGGTAGAGGTGGTCCCTCTTTATTCCATGACTATTGATGTAATTTTGTCATTTTATCTTATAAATTATTATTGCTTGATTTGGTCTTCCTTCAACCCTAGTTACAAATAATGGTACACTATTTAAGAATGAGGGTAAACCTACAAAAGTGGTTTACAATTCCAGTGAGGAAGGAAAAGTTGCAAAAAATGATCCCATGCAAAAAGAATTGGTTTTTGGGGGTTCAAATGAACTTTTGGTTCGAGCAACCCCAAAGGGGGTTCGCTAGAATCCCCCTTCGATTGAACCCATTAAATTTTGAGTCCCACATTTCCCAAAAAAATGAGCAAATAAAATGGTTGCGGAAAGGAGGTTCACTCGAACCCCCCTTTTCCCACCTTCTCACCCTCTGGCACCAAAAAGCTCCAAAATTTTTCCCTTCAAAGCTCAAGTTGAGGATGAAAATGGAGGAGACTTCACAAATCCAACTGGATGATGGTAGTCCTCGGAACGAACTATCTAATGAATATAATTTTAATATGTTTTGGTTTTATTATGTATTTATTTTTTTAGTTTTATTAAACATAGGTTTTCACCAAAAATCAAGCTCTTTGTTTTGCACATGTGGAGAAATAGCAAATTATTAAAAAAAAAATGAAAAATATGAGTGCACCAGATATTGAAGTCCTTGATCCAACAAAAAAAAATTGATACAAAAAATTTGTGTTGTATATGGTCTGCCTATGTCTGAATTGTAATTGGTTTGACTTTGAAACTTGATTAAGGAAAAAATATTCAATAAAACACTACGAAACCAATTGGAAGCACTAGATATCATAGTTACAAATCTAAACTCAAAAAAAAAAAGAATTTTATCCCTCATGGAAAAAAATTTATGTTGTATACGATGAGTGTCACTCCTTAAAAATGGTGCTTACTGAAAAAAAAAACTAGTTTTCGAAGGAGATGGAAAAAGAAGTGCAATCTGATTCCAAAAATTTTGAAAAAAAAAAATATTTAGAATCTACAGACAAAATGTCACAATTCACTAGTTTGCGGCATCTTCAAATTCATCATGGTTTAGCCACTATAGGTGCCCGAAAGTGAATATTTAGTTAGAAAAAATTATTTCAATGTCCAGTTTGGCAAAAATTGTAAACCAGTATTGTGGGATCACCCATAAGGAAGTGAATAAATTTTTGGAAAGATTTCACATTCAACATTATTTCTCTACACCATATTATCCACAATCTAATGGTCAAGCATAAGCAATGAACAAAACAATTAAACAAATCTTGCTCAAAATAGTTAATAAGCATAATAAGGACTGGCACTCAACTCTTTTATGTGTTATGGGCTTATCACATAAGTGTTCATACGACTACAAGAAACACACTACACAACCTTGTTTATGGTGTAAATATAATAATTCCCTTAGAGTTATAAATTCCTTCTTTGAGAATCTCTCTTAGTGGCCTTTTGATGATAACACTTATAGGGAACAATGATTACAACAACTTGAAATACTCGATGAATAATGCATAAATGCTCTCAAACATATTCAAGCTTATTCCAAAAGCATGCAATGCAAGCACAATGATATTTTCATTCCTTGTTCATTCAATAAAGGAGAGTTTGTGTTATATGAAAATCAATGCAACGTAAATGTGACGCTAGATGAAAAAGAAAAGTTTGACCCAAATTGGTTAGGACCTTATATCATTGACTAAGACTATGGATCTGTAGTGTATAATCTTAAGGCAACAGATGGTACACCTCTCAAAGAACCTATTAATGCTACATATTTGTATAGATTTTACAATTACTAATCATTTTTAATAGTATGTATGTTAAATCATGTTGTTAGATTAAGTAGATAGTTTCTATTTTATCTCACATTGCTTCATTCTTAACAAACACGTGTGTACGCCTTGAATCTTTGTGAATATTTTTTCATTTATTTGGATTATTAATTTATGCATTCTATTTGACAATCATGTGTGTGTGTTATGTTACATTATATCATTACATGCATTTAATTTTAGATTAGATCATAAAGGCATCTAGTTTAACATAACAAAAATAAATAAAATTATACCATATAAGTAGACATGAGTGTTTAATTGGATCACTCCATCAAATGGAAATTACATCATGGAAGAATTTACTACATAATCTTATTCAAATTGTTTAATAGATCACATTGAAATCTAATCTAATAAACATAGAAATTCATAATACATAGAAATAAAAATATGCTTGTGTATATATATCTCATCATGTTTATGTACATCATAGTCACCACGGTAAAAAAAATGTGGTGTATCACAACAAGGTACATCATCATAGTCTGAGTAAGCTTGTGGGTACTAGAATCCTTACGGCCTAGTGGTGGTGCTCATCATGAGATGAAAGATCAGGAATAGCTCCTAGAGCTAATATGCTCTCCTAGGCCCCATAGCTCACCTAGTGTAGTAGCCTCATGTATTAGTTTTGCAGTGCACTCCTGCTTGAATCGATCTCTCTCTGCTTGCACCATGCTAATTTACTCCCATAAGGAGGCATGTGTCTCGCTCTCAGTCAAGACCCGAGTGGCTCTTAGCTCCTCATGTGCAATTCTTAACCCTTCATATGCACCTCTCATAGCCTCATAAGTTTTCCTCCATCGTGACATGAGCTCAAAAAGGATTGAATGGTGCCCCACACTCGGTGATAGCCTATGCTCAGTTCATGTGGATTGATGAGGGAGCATGTCTAGAACTATTTCTACCACAACTCAACTGAAAAATTTGAGACAATCACATGTACCAACTACAACAAAGAAGACATGAATACATCAAAATGAGGCATAATATATATAAACATGATTAAACCAATAACATAAATTAAAAATTAACACATTACATCACCTGGATCACCAACTCGCCAATCAAGATCTTGGTAGGACACAATGGTGTTCTCACTGGGAATCCCCTAAGGGTTGGTGGCATGGCAGGAGTTGTGTGGATACTCTCTCCATGCTCATAGGTGTATGGTCTCACTAGGAGTAATAGAGTGTGATCGTGAGCTTTGAAGGCAAGATGTAGGTCTCTCATCAAGGGAATCTCTAGCCTCTGTGCACTCCTTGAGATCTCTCACTCCTGGATATTGATCTTCCTCCTCTACATCATCATGATCACTAGAATCTCCATTGGCATCCTCATCATCCCTCTCTATGTGATCCTCTCAATGATGTGGCAAAGGCTCAAGGTCACCTATAGGATGGCCAACAGGGAAGACTGGATTGGGTTGTGCAGTCTTCCACCACCTATCATATGCAAATGTAGCATGCCAACATTGAATCCTTGTCAAATGTCAAATACACATCTCGTTCCTCATCCTCTAAATTTCTTGAGGTGACATTTATGATGGTGGGATGAGATATGTCCTATGGTCTAATGCCATTACATGTGAATCTTAGGTATATAGGTCACAGGCTAGGCACTATTTAAGGTTGGTCAAACTGTCTCATCACATGATCATAATAGAATGACATGATGATATGGTCATATTGAACAACAAAGAATCTATCTCATTGAATTTTGGCTAGCTACCGTGCTAGGCTTGGCCACTCCTGAAGGGTCCTATATGGCCTCCAAATAATATTGTCATTATCTAGCCAATTGAAGGTGATTCTCTATTATAACAAGTCTTTGCGCTGCCAGGGCCACTTGAGGGTATAAAAAAATACTTGTGCGTATTTCCATGGGGTTGCCATGGGATATCTAGCTGGTCTCATGCAAGTAATGTTCTCAAAAGCCCACACCTAAAGAAGTGTACAAATTTTAATACTATTGGCCTCCTGATAAATGAAGCGAACAAAATCATAGTAAAGATGTGCTAACATACTTCATCCCCACGAAAATACTTCCTAATCATACTCCGTCACCTGTATAGTGTGTACCATTCCCCCTTCAAGGTGTGTGCCTCATCCATTAAGCACTAGGGCCAATGTGATAGTGACAATCATGATACGTTGTTCATCAGTGGCACATTAGTTCCCATATGTAGAAGCCACATCAACTGAATACAACCCCTTGGATCACAACCTATTGGATAGATGATACAATAGAACTGATCTCTCGAGGGGTCCAAAAATCATCATGGTGCACGATCTTTCCTTGTACTAGTAGCCTGAATATGTGATGAACATCCTTGAGAGTGACTATGATTGCCCTTGTCAGAAGATAGAAGGTGGAGATATTTGTGTCCCATCGCTTAACAAGTTTCATCAACATAGCATCATGATACTACATGTGTGGCATGATGAAGACCTAGTATAATCCAACAAAAATGTAGGTGTTGTTACACCTCGATCGAGAGTCTTGTGGCCTTCCCTCAAAGAAAGGAAAAAAAAATCCTCCAAGACATCATGTGCATGGTGAGGTGTGTAAAAATCAAAAGGAATCATTAGTTGTGCATCGAAATCATCAATCAATCAACTCTTAAGAATAAAAATTCTAAATTTGGATAGTGGTGCGATTGTTGGACAAGGGTGCCAATGTGGGATAGGGGGACCATTCTTGGATAGGGTTGCCCAAATAGGATAATTGCACCATAAATAGACATTGGCACCAAAATTTTTGGAAAAAACCCTAAAAATAACATAAAATAATGAAATAAATTATAAGGAATCTGAAAAATCCACTTACCTTTGCTACCACCATGCCTCGTGAAATGTTCGCTCATAGAATATCGAGCCTCAAGGGCTAATATGGTCATCATCTTCCAATCCTCGCTCCTTGGGTTAATGGTAACACTCTCTATATCTTCAAACAAAAAAATTGAAAATGAATGTCAACAAGGTAATTTTCTTATAACTTATAGTAAAATTTAGTAGTATATTTCATATCACATCTCATTCAATTCAACATATAGAGCTAGAGCTAGAGAACTCCTATTTCAATATCATCAATTATGTGGGAGTTGTAGTTTTGTTCTTCTTCATAGTATATACTTAGTGATAGTAGGTGGTATGATTCTCATGACCCTATTATAAGCATTTCCGTCAACAATATTAACAATTGAATGCGGTTAGATTGCTACCCTGATTCCACCTCCATAAAGTAAGCGGAATTAGGGGGTATACATCTACCCTTAAATCTCGTCCTCCTTAGAATTTTTGGGATTAACACATTTGTTTGTAGGTACAAGATGACCCTTGAATTTCTAACAATTCATTTTATAGGATGTGATTCCTAATTTTTTTTTGTAGATGAACTACAATTTTTCATGGGAAGGTGTCTCTCTTGCACTTCTAGGGTTTTTCACCTAAAAGGAGACAGGTATCCCACCAAAACTTGGGGGTTCACTCATGATTAATGTAAGAATGGATGAAAATATTCCTAAATGCAATGATCTAAATGTTGAAGAATGATAAAAGAGATGAATTATTAATGCAAAACCAAGGAAATGCACTTTGTTTGAAAACACGATGTGATATGCAAAAAGATAGATTAAATGCAAGATAAAACAAAACAAAGATGCTAAACAGAAAAAGTGCACCTGGGAACTGATGAAGGACAAAATGAAGATTGCAGATGTCTTTGAAATTCTAGAAAATCTAATTTTCTAGCCAACTAGGACACTTACGCCAAGTTGGGTGACTTAGTCCCAGATCTAGTAAAACTATTTTAAAACACATTTCAACCAAATGGGTATCTAAATCTGAAAAAATTCTTGAAAAACATATGAAATGGGACTAAGTTGCCACTGTTGGTGACTTAGTCCACTTTGGTTTTTCTAAAAATCTGAAAGTTGAAACGAAAGCCTATAGTCTGCACTTTATTTTCTGATGGAAATTTGGATCAGATTCTGCGAAAACACCTATAAAATAGAATATAATTTGATTTCTATTGGGGGGGCTTGCCTCAGTCAAACCCTTAGTCAATATTTAAACCTTGAAAGAAATGATAAAATCTGCATAAAACCCTAGCCCTAAGTGTGTCTAAGACTAGGAAATCAGAAGTAAGATGCAACCCTATTCTAATGTGTAAGAATAAGATGCATAAATGGAACTAAAATAATGCAAGAATAATTCTAAGAGACTCTAAATCATATTAGAACTGGATCTTAATGACATGCAAACCTTCCTTAGGCTGAAGATAGAGATAAAATGGAAGATGGAATAACTTTGAAAACAAGTCTTTAGGCTTGATTTGATGGCTAGTTGTATCTCCTCAACCTAGATTTCTCCATGATTCTCCATAGGCATTCATGATCAAGCCTTTGCAATGTGAGATATTGAACAAAAAGTGAGCTTGAAGACCTAAAAAAACCCTAACTTTCTGCCCTAAAGCTTCAACTTTGTTGTAGATAGACTAATAAATCTTCTTGTGGAAGATATTCAATACTTGACTTTTGAATTTTCTTGTTAAAAATGACTAGATGATGTGAAAAATGACCTAAAAACTTATATTTATAGGAATCAAGACCTAAATGTTTGTTATTTTGACCTAGTAGGCCGACATCCATTAGAAATTTGAATTATGTCAGTGATTTTCCAACTCAAAAGTGAAAAATCCCCCAAAAGGGACTAAGTCACCACCTTGGGTGACTTAGTCCCACTAGAGATTTTTAAGTGGGTTTTCTAGAGTTTGAGTAATTTTAATATTGTTTGTTAGGATTTTTATGATTCACGGGTGGAATAAGCCTCAATGTCCAAAATAATGACTCTTAGGGGCCTCTAAATGGTAAATTTAAGGAATAATTGATGTAAGGATGCCAAAATGGGTCCAAATTAGGCATGAATTTGCCTCTTTCTTCAAGAGTATACAATTTTTGGCTACACATTTAGCCCCCACTTTAGCACCCATATGAATCTACGTGCATATGCAAGCTAAAGGACTCTAAACAATGCACCTTACTTCATAAAAGGATACTCATTCAGATGAGAGGAGAATGAAGCCCCTAATGTAGTTATCTGCAAAACCACAACATTAGGAACCACATCCTGCAACACAGATTTATTAGTTGTCCAAAAATCCTCTTATGCAACTTTGAGAAATCAAATTTGGTGGTAGATGTATGCCCCGCCTTAATTCCACTTGCTTTACGAAGGTGGAATCAAGGTAGCAATCTAGCCACGTCAAATAGGTCCAATCACATTGTAGGGCATTTCCAAGTACCATGCCACATAACAAGAGATGATTGATGATGTCGAGGAGGAAATCATGATTCCAACACAATAAACAACATCAAAAATAGAGTTCACTAGCACTCGTTAAGTTGATTTGAATAAAAAGCACTTTATAACCCTAATGGAGTAAAAACCCTAAGTTTAATCATAAAATCTAAAAAGGGTTTAAAGGTGAAGTGAATTGCCACTTACATTGTCATTTTACCTTTGTGTAGCTTGAAAGTGACAAGAGAAGAGTAGAAGATGTCGAGTAGACAAGGTTACAAGCCTGCAAGACTAGATGTACTACAAGAGCAAGTGGCACGCAGCAAGCATCACCACAAGGTGAGTCAATTCTACTACTTTCGCTTAGTGTTTATGCAGGAATTTAATGATGTTTATTGTATTTATAGGTTAATTTAGGATCTCAAAAAAAAAGTTGCAAAGTGTCCCCTTTTTTTGCATAGTGTCCCATTTGTTCGCAAAGTGCCCCTTTTGTTCGCAAAGTGTCCCATTTCTTCGCAAAGTGTCCCATTTCTTTGTGATGTGTCTCATTTGTTTATGAAGTGTCCCAAAAGGGTTCTAAAGTGTCTAGGGCCTTTAGGAAAACACACTAGGACAAATTTAGTACATTTTCATGATGAATAATGTAAAAATTAAAGATGTTAAATTATTTATAGAGCATATTGTTATGTTTTTGATAGGTACCCATCTGTTCACGTCAGCACCTGGGAGGTAGGAAGCTGAGATTTATGATAGATTTAGCCCCTACACTTACAATAGAGGATATTGAGCACCTATAGGTTATAGGGATTTATTGGACATACCTCATGCCTCCATGAGGTACCATGATGCTATGTTGATGGCTCTATGCGAGCGTTGGGATGCAGACATGTGTACATTCCACCTTCTGATGAGCAAGATGACGGTTACCCTATAGAACATGCATTGCATTCTCTAGGTTCCTATTCAGGGAGAGCGAGTACACTTCCAAAGAGATCATACATTCTACGAGTAGAAGATCGATATGAAGTATTTTCTAGATGGACCGGTGCACGATGAGCGGGTGAGAGGATGGATTGATTTGGCAATGTTGTTGTATTCATGAGCACCAATTGTGAGATGGATCATGATGTATATAGTTGCACTAGTACACATCCCAGATGGGCATGCAGTACACCTAGAGGGAGGACTAGTTCATCTGATACATGGGATGGCAAAGCACAAGATAGTATACACTTGGGGGCATTGTATCCTGGTGCATTTATATTATGATCTTGGTCAATTTATTTTTCGGAAGGTAGGTTCATGGTGCACTACATGCTACTACAGGTTTGGTGCCTTAAGCATATCACATGCACCAGGGTTGTTGGTTTCCCATGTGCTACAGTCGTGGGGTATCCTCGAGCCTTCGGCTATCCTCTATGACACCTATGGCAGTATGGTGATTTACGACACCTATCCTCTACATTTTTGGAGAGTAAGATTTGACTTTAGCTAAAGGAGGATGAGATCTTGTGGAGACCTTACCAGTTAACACTCTAGTGGCCAGATCACATGAGGCAGTTGAGGAGTCCTGATGTAGTTAGATAGATTTTTGGTGGGCCGACATGATCACGCAATACATCCCTTCTACTACGATTGAGTCATGTGACAGTTTGGACAGATTTAGAGACCACCAAAGGAACACCCCTTTTTTAGGAGGTCAGTGCGGAGTGCCCGGAGACCAAGTGATAGAGTATGACTCATTATAGATAATGTTGTCGAGAGTGACTCCAATTTCTCATATTACAATCAACCTCTAGTCTCCAACATTGATGACGTCAATAGCATAAATGAGTTTGAGGAGTGTTGGACAATATCACAACCAACTCTTGTGTATTTGATTGATGAGCCTATAGGAGATGCAAGACCATTTCCAGATGATGGGGATGATAGAGAGGATAGGGTCGAGGAGACATGGTACAGGGATGCAAACATATTTACTGATGTCATTGATGATGAGTATGATGAGGATGTAGATCCTAACTATAATGGCCAAGACGGAGGAGATGAGGATGAGAATGAGCACGATGAGGAGGAGAACAAGGAGGAGGAGCCACCCCTAAGTGAGAGTGATGAGGAAATAGTTGAGGATCGACATGAGTGGGGAGATCCCTCACCCATTCGTATGACTAGATCATGAGCCGTAGTCATAGCAGGCATCAATACCCACAACCACGGAGGAGCTAGCACATCTTCCATGCCCCCTGAACAAAATGATGTTGATGTTTCTCAGTCTACCAGAGATATAGGTGGTGATATTTAATTATTTATGCATGTACTTTATGTTAGTATTGATACTTTATACATATATTGATCATGATGTGTATTGATTGTGTATTGTTTCAACCTTGCAGGAGCCTTGAGAGACTATCAAGAGTTCTATTGGTGAGCAACTGCAGAGATAGTACCATCATCTATCAACGAGGAGGAGATGGACTCAGACTATGTGCCCCCACCTATTATAGAGGAGGATCCAGAGTCACTCAAACCATTCACGATATTTTGAGCAACATATGAGAGTCTAAGGAGATGAGTCCATCGAGCCAAGACCGCAAGAGAGGCATAGTCATCCCGAACCCCAGCAGAGGTTGAGAGACTAGAGAAAGAGGTAGCGTGACCATAGGTGGAGAGGGATTAGATAGCAGGGGAGCAGTGGGTGGCCCTTGGACGGATACAGGGCTTAGAGTTTATGCTCAAATTTGGCAGGTCACGATCAAAATCGCACACTACCATCTCCTGGTGTACTACTACTAGCCCATCATGAGCACCAGATCTTGAGGAATCAAGTAGTCATAGACCGTAGTGGTATTGTATTTGATGTGTTATTACTTTCTTTTAATGTGTTGATTGTTAAATGTCGGTGTGATTAATTAAATAACTGTTGTAGAATTATTTAATTAATGTCTTCATGATTTAACGCAATTTACATGATCTAATTAAAATGTATTTCAATTTTGTTTAGATACAACACTGTTGGTTAAGTATGTGATGTTAAATTAAATGCACTTATAGTCTATATAATGATCTAACTCAACATAACACACAAGGAAAAGTTGAATAGTATGAAACCTAAAGTAATTATAAAAAGAAATTAAATAATCACTTTAGTGTTTGAGACATACACATGGTTGTTTGTCAAGAACGAAGTAATGCAAAAGCATATAGGATATGACCCTATAGCTCTAACAACACTGTTGCACCTATTCATACTATTCAAAAGGGATTAGACATAATATCAACATAGATGCATGGAATTAATAGGTTCTTGACATTCGTGACATCGTTTAACATATGCATAGCAATCTTTTTCCATATTTTTCCAATAGTATCCCATACAAAGGAGCTTTTTCACTAAGAATTTACCTCTAAAATGACTTCCACAGGTCCCTGCATGGGCCTATTCTAGTGCTATAGTGATTTCAAAATCCCTAAGATATATAAGTAAAATGTAGTCAAAGGATCTTCTATACAACATGTCGGCAAGGATGATGTACTTGGTTGCTAATTGTTTTAGACAAGTTCGAGTTTTTTTCGTTGTCAGCACGGGAACGATGCCATCTTTTAAATAGTTATATATAGTATCATACCATTCACTCGAGTTGTCCTCTTTTGTTATTAAAACTTATGTCATGTTATCATCAATAGAAGGTTTCATGATTGGGTAAATAGTGAATGTACAATCTTTTGAAGGATCTTGAGACAATATTAGAGAAGCAACACTCACCATTGCATCCGCAAGTTGATTATCTTTTTGTGGAATGTTATCAATGGTAAATATCTCAAACTTCTCCAAAAAGTGCATTATAATATCTTTGTATTTGGATAATTTGTTGTGCTTGGCTTGATATGTTCAATTTATTTGTTTAATTACTAATTGTGAGTCACCAAATATCTTCATATCTTTGACACCCATGACCAAAGCAGCACACAATCTAGAAATTAATGCCTTATACTCAGGGATATTATTCGTACATAGGAAATATAATCAATATGACAAGGGAATAGGATTTCCAACGAGTGGAATTAATATAACCCCAGTGCTAGAGCCTGTTCTACACTTAGATCCATCAAAATAAAATTTCCATGTTTTAACATCTATTGTCAACACACTGTCATGAGGAAAAGAGTCATTGCTAGGTAGTGCGAGAGGAGAAGGAGCATCAACTAAGTGATCGGTCAAGGCTTGTCCTTTGGTTGATTTTTATGAAACAAACTTAAGGTCAAACTCAATCAACAACATCACCCACTTAGCTAAGCGTCCAGATAAGTTTGTTTTGTTAAAAAGATATTTAAGAGGATCAAATTTTGTGATTACTTGTATTTTCACATTTAGTAAATAATGTCACAATTTATTAGTATTGAATACAAGATCCAAACATTGTTTCTCAATTAGTGTGTATCATCATTCATAATCAATTAAGTTCTGGCTAATATAATAAACATGATGTTCTTTACCATTATCATCTTGTTGAGCCAATAATGTCGCAAGAGCACAGGCTAAGGTAGCTATATAAAGGATGAATGGTTTATTTGGCATAGCAAGTTGCAAAATAGGTGGAGTTGCAAGATATTATTTTGAACTCTCAAAAACCCACTTGCAATCCTCATTCCAATCAAAATGCACATCCTTGAGGAGATGTGTGAAGGGTAACATTTGATCAGCTAAAGAAGCAACAAAATGACATATAGCTTGAATTCTTCCTTGTAACATGTGCAATTGGGAAATGTTTCTAGGAGGTAGCATATTAATGATAGCATCAATTTTCTTTGTGTCAACCTCAATGCCTCTGTGAGATATGATAAACCCTAAAAGTTTTCCACTATCTACTCCAAAGACACTTTTTCAGATTTAGTCTCATGTTGTATTTGCGCATTTGTTCAAAGATTTTTCTAAGGACACTCATATTGTCTTGTCGTGTTAATGATTTGACAAGGATTTCATCAACATAATCTTCCAAAATTTTATGTATGTAATCATGAAATACCAATTTCATTGCTCGTTGATAAGTTGTGCCTGTGTTTTTTAATCCAAAAGGCATCATAACCCAAAAAATGTCCCCAAGTAGTTATAAATGTTGTCTTATATTGATCTTGTGGGTTGATGAAGATTTGATTATATCCAGAAAATTTGTCCATGAATGACAACAAAGAATGTCCCGCAGTTGAATCCACTATCATATCAATATTAGGAAGGGTAAAATCATCCTTTAAATAGGATTTATTCAAGTCACAAAATTTTTTTACACATCCTAGTACAATTGTCAGGTTTTTCAATTGCAACAATGTTTGAGATCTAAGGAGAATAATCAATAGGTCGAATGAAACCTATGTCAAGGAGTTTTTCAATTTCTCCTTTAACAAGCAAGGCTATTTTAGGATTCATTTTTTGTATCTTTTGTCGAATAGGCTTAGCGTTGTTAGCAAGAACAATGTTATGTGTCACTATCTTCGGATCTATTCCTAGCATGTCTGAATATTTCCAAGCAAAAAATTTAGGAAAGTCATGAAGCAAGGTTGTAGTCTCCTCTTGTTCTTCATTATCAAGGAACTTCCCTATCTTAATGACCTTTTCTTTATCATCTATTTCCATTGGTATATCAATTGTATCTCCCAAGGGAAGGGAATTGGACTTATGAAATTTGAGGTCATATGGTTCCAGATTCATATCTTTCTCATTACTTGTGTTATCTAGGTCTTTATGCATGGTATTGATTAGAGCACAGGCAACCTGTTTCATGGGAGAAGTAGAGAATGTCTTATCATAAATTCCTAACATATTTTTAAGTCGTCATCACTTTCAACATACTCCCATGATGGTGGTAGATCCATATCAATTAATTCAGGATGTTTGATTATGAGATTAGTTCTTGATTTACATGTGATAGTTTTGATATTTAATGATGGTCGTTGAGTAGCTTTTGTTGTCTTAGAATAAGAATATCCCAACCCATTTTTTGTCTCTTGTGTATTAGGTTCTATAGGGACTCAAATGTCTTGTTCATGTTTTCCACATCCTTTACCATTATAGCCCAATTGTTTCACCAGCTCATAGTCATGCCCATAAAGTCTTTCCATTTCTTTTGGGTTTGGCGGTTGTTGATAATCTATCTCATCAAAATTAGTTGTGTAACTTTTATTTTCTTCGAAAATAGATGAGGTAGATGTGTCGGAAGATTCTTCTGAATTTCAAGTGGACATAACCATTGATTATTCTTGTTTTTCATCTTCTTTTCATGTGATGATATATTCGCCCATAAAGGAAGTTGTGAATTCTAATGATCCCCAATCATCACCTATCAATTTAGAGACAAGTTCTTCTTCTTGTTTGTCTATCTCAAGAAGTTCTATGTGAGATGTTGGAATCAATGTGTTCAGAGGACTTGGTGTTCCTTTTTCAAGTTGTACACAACTTTCAAGCTCGAGATCTATTTCAACTTGATAAATTTTGTTGTTATAGACATATTTCATTAATCATTGAAGGGTCGAAGGCACCGCATGCATCTCATGAATCCATGGTCTTCCCAAAAGAAGATTATACGAAAGATCATAAGGCATGACATGAATAGGAGTTTGCAAAGTAGTCATTCTGACTATAATAGGTAATGTAATTACTATGAGCGATTGCTTTTTAACATTGTCATATCCTCTAATGGATAAGGAATCATATTTGATTTGTGATTTATCCACACATAATCTATTGATAAGTTTCACACTGCACACATTAAGGGTAGAGCCATTGTCAACAAGGGTCTATTTGATGCCTATTCAATTTAATTGAACTATTACCATAAAAGCCTCATTTTTCTTCCTTAATTCTAAGGGAGGGAGCTCATGTTGATGGAAGGTAATGTCTACATTAATTGTCTTCATTCCTTGTATTAGAGCTACCACATAATTTGCATTTGTACAAGGATGAACCGCTATTTGTTGCAATGTTTTTTGGAGCATAGTGTGATAATTTGGTGAATATGGAAGGAGGTCCTAGAGGGAAATCTTTGCAGGAGTATTTTTAAGTTGTTCAACAAGATCATACTCCCTAAGATGTGAATTTAAGAAAGGAGCACTAGGTAATGTAGTATTAGGTAAAGGTAAGGGTTGGGGTTGGTTGTTGTGGTTGTGGATTATTTCTAATGTAATGTTTGTGAGCAATAACATCATGCTTAGGTGGGTAAAGGGTAAATTCGGATTTAGGTTGAGGTTGAGACTTATGTGAAGGTGGGTATAGGACAAGTTGAGGTTGAATTACATTGACATCTTTTGTTTCATGATGCTCACAACAAACCTTAGTGGATGGTTTTTGTGAGATGAATTCTTGAAGGGCTTCATCTAACATGTCAAATTCATCACTACTAAAAGGTTTGAGAGGTAAAGTATCATTGGTTGGTTGAGGATTTTCATCACAAAACTTAGTGGATGATCTTAGTGAGAGGAAGCCCTGAAGGGCATCATCTAACTTATCTAAATCATCACTACTAAGAGGCTTGGATGAAATAGTTTTTCTAAAGTGAAGCATTGTTTTTATTATTTCATTTGATGTTTCTAGTTTTTTATTTTCATTTTCTGATGAAGTTGATCTAAATGAACTATAAACTAATGTTGAAAATGAAATTTACAAAAAACTAATGCTATCCATAATTGCCATTAGAGAAAATAATACTACTGCTTAATGATTTGAATGTAACAGAAAACAACATAACTGAAACAGAAAAGTAACTAGAACAAACAGTAACTAAAGAAACTGAAAACTGAATGCTAAAAATACTAATGTCAAATATGTACTGGGACTAAGTCGCCTAGGGTGGCGATTTAGTCCTAGTATGGATATTTTTGAGGTTTTTCTGAATTTTTTGATGGATGTTGATGTGTTCTAAACTATATCATGCAAATGTAAAGTAAAAATGAAAAATTTCACTACTGCTCAAGAAAATGAAGTGCACTAATGCGAGCTTAAATGAGTTTTTGACTAAGACAAAGTATAAAACCCTAGAATGCAAAATTTAATGCAAAATCTATTGCAATGTTGATGCAAGCGAGTCCTAGGATATGAATTCAATGTAAATTAGAAAGAGAATATTCAAATTTTTGTTTTACCAAAATGAACCACAAATTTTTGTGGGAAGGTGTCTCTCTTGCACTTCTAGGGTTTTTCACCTAAAAGGAGAAAGGTATCCCACAAAAACTTGGGTGTTCACTTATGATTAGTATAAGAATGGATGAAAATATGCCTAAATGCAATGATCTAAATGCTAAAGAATGATAAAAGAGATGAATTATTAATGCATAACTATTAAGGAAATGCACTTTGTTTGAAAACACATTGTGATATGTAAAAAGATAGATTGAATGCAAGATAAAACAAAACAAAGAAGCTAAAGAGAAAAAGTGCACCTGGAAACTAATGAAGGATAAAATAAAGATTGCAGATGTCTCTGAAATTCTAGAAAATCTAATTTTTTGGCCAACTAGGACAATTATGCCAAGTTGGGAAACTTAGTCCAAACTACTTCAAAGCCCATTTCAACCAAATGGGTATCCAAATCTGCAAAAATTCTTGAAAAACATATGTAATGGGAATAAATCACCACTATTGGTGACTTAGTCCACTCTGGCTTTTTTGAAAATCTGAAAGTTGAAACAGAAGCCTACAATTTGCACTCTATTTTCTGATAGAAATCTAGATCTGGTTCTGTGAAAACACTTGTAAAACATAATATAATTTTATTTCTAATGGCGGTTTTGCCTCAGTCAAACCCCTAGTTGGTATTTAAACCTTGAAAGAAATGATAAAATTTGCATAAAACCCTAGCCCTAAGTGTGTCTAAGACTAGGAAATCTGAAGTAAGATGCAACCCTATTCTAATGTGTAAGAATAAGATGCATAAATGGAACTAAAATAATGCAAGACTCATTCTAAGAGACTATAAATCATATTAGAAATAAATCCTAATGACATGAAAACCTTCCTTAGGCTAAAGATAGAGAGAAAATGGAGGATGGAATAACTTTGAAAACAAGTCTTTAGGCTTGATTTGATGGCTAGTTGCATCTCCTCAACCTAGATTTCTCCATGATTCTCCATAGGCATCCATGATCAAGCCTTTGCAATGTGAGATATTGAACAAAAAGTGAGCTTGAAGACTTGCAAAAACCCTAGCTTTCTATCCTAAAGCTTCAACTTTGATGTAGATAGACTAATAAATCTTCTTGTGGAAGATATTCAATACTTGACTTTTGAATTTGCTTGTTAAAAATGACTAGATGATGTGAAAAATGACCTAAAAAATTATATTTATAGGCATCAAGACCTAATTGTCCATTATTAGACTGAAGAGACCGACATTCATCAAAAATTTGAATTAAGTCAATGATTTTCCCACTCAAAAGTGAAAAATCCCCCAAAAGGGACTAAGTCTCCACCCTGGGCAGCTTAGTCCCACCAAAGATTTTTAAGGTGGGTTTTCCAAAGTTTGAGTAATTTGAATGTTGTTTGTCAGGATTTGTATGATTTATGGGTGTAATAAGCCTCAAGGTCCAAAATAATGACTCTTTGGGGCCTATAAATGGTAAATTTAAGGAATAATTGATGCAAGGATGCCAAAATGTGTCCAAATTAGGCATGAAATTGCCTCTTTCTTCAAGAGTATACAATTATTGGCAACACAATAGATGACTACACTGGGGGTTTCATTCTCCCATTTGAAGAATGATGTACAATATCATTTTGAGTATCCTTTTACAATATGACTTACTTTTGGTACTTTAGCTTGCATATGCACAAAGTGTCATATGGCTGCTAAAGTGGGGGATAAATGTAGCATCAAAAATTGTAATCCCCTTTAGGTGAAAGCACAATTTCATGCTTTGTTTGGAACCTGCTTGAGTGACCCTTGCATTAATGCATTTCAACATTCCTTAATCACACCCTAATTTCCTCAGTTATGCATTCCATGGCCCATTTAATCATTTACTAAAAATTACATGTATAAAACCAAAGAAAATATTTAATATTTTGCTCCCGACACTTTACATCCCATAAAATAGGTTTGAGACATAGTCACCCTAGGAAACTTATCCCCCTTATTTTTCCTCCAAATTTAATGTGTCGAGGAAAACAATTTAATATTTGAATTTCAAATGTTAAATGTCGGCTATCAGGATTTGATTTTTAGGAATTATATTGAATGCTTATAAATACCTAGTCATTTCATCATTTGAAAACTAATTGGAAAATTTGAGAAAGACAAGAAGAAATAAATCATTGAATTCCACCAAATACATTTGAATTTTCAAGTTTTCAAGTATATTTTTAGATTTGATCAAGTTTCATTCAATGATTGGAGTTTGATGACGATAGAAGGGCATGATGGAATCTAGGTTTGGAAAGTGCTCTTGGCTATTTTCTACAACCTAATGACTTGTTTTCAAAGTGTTCTCATCTTCAAACTTCATTCTACTTGTTTCCCAAGGAAGGGTATCATTGTGTTTCAAATTTCCTAAGGGTATTTGACGTTCTCTTAGGTAGATCTTGTCATTGTCATTTAGGAATCCTTTCTAACATACTTGAGTAGGGTTTTATGCATTTTAGCATATCACAATATTAGATGCACTTAAGGTTAAGATCACACACTTTTATAAATCAATTTGTTGGCTATTTGTGGAGGTAGAAATACCAAAACAGGGGTTTGAATAAGGAAAACTCTTATATAGCCACCCCTCAACCATTTCTTTTCTAGATTTACTATAGGTTTAGCTCTGAAGATAGAAAATTTCAAAGCAATCATTAGAGGGAATACAAAGAGTTACAAGACTATGTTTTTAGATTATGAAAAATTCAACAAGGACACTTCCAGGTCCTAGGCAACTTAGTCCTCCATTTTCAGCTCTAGATTTATATGATAGGTGCACAAAACTCTACCTTTCTCAAATCTGCTATGGAAATTTATTGTTATAGTTTTTCTATTATCAAAAACTTGTATTTACATATTAGGTCATATAGTTTCATTAGGTTAATCAAATAAATTCAACTTCAATCAATTTCTAAGGCACAAAAGGATTAGATCCAAGGCTGGTTGGCTTACCTATAAGGTTGCAAGTCAATCTAATCCTCTTGTTGATTTGCATCCCAATGTTCTCTTAAAAAAGCATTGATGTTAGTGTTCTATACATTAGACCTAAGATCCCTTTTTCATCAAAATAGGAAGCTCAAAAACAAAAATGTGAAATCACCCCAAAAATAATAAGAGATCTCAAGTATCCTTTGCCATAAGGATTATAGGTGGGTTGATGTGGTTTGATGTGAGGAACGATATATCTTGTGAAGACCAAAGACTTAGATAGGATATATCTTGAGATTCCTATGACAAGGGATGGTCAAGATACTTAGAATTTTAGTGGGCTAACAATTTTTTTCATAGGCACCATCTTGGAAAACATGAACACAAGGATGAGAACCTAATGAATAAATTACACAATGCATAGACACCTTAAGGGTTGAAGCTATAAAGTTTAGGGTAGACTATATATACTTTACGACCTAGGGCTAAGTGTAGGGTTTAGGGTTGAGGGCATATCTTTTAGGATTGAGTCTATAGGGGATTGAGGATTCATCCTATAAGCTTTAGGGCCTAAGGTTGGGGGATATGGTTTAGGGTTGAATGTATATGGTTGGGGGTTTATTATATAGGCCTTAGAGCCCAAGGTTGAGGGATAGGGTTTAGGGTCAAGAGGGTATATGGTATAAGGTTGAGGGTTGAGGGTTTATCCTATAAGCTTTAGGGCCTAGGGTCGAGGGATAAGGTTTAGGGTTGAGGGTTGAGGGTAAAGGGTATAAGGTTTAGGGTTGACCTTGTATAGGGTATAGGGTATATGGTATAGGTTTGAGTATATGCTTAAGGGTTTAACCTATTGGATTTAGTTTCTAAGGCTTAGTGATAAGGTTTATGGTTGACGATATAGGGTATAGGGTACATAGGCTTTAGTTCCCTATATCACCTCTATCTAGCCTCTCTCCCTATCCACTATCTACCTCTCTCTATCCCATATTTCTACCTATCTCCCCTTACTATCTCTCCCCTCATCCCTCCTGATCTACCTCTTCCTCCCTCCCTATGTAGATCTCTCTTCTCTCTATGGGGTATAGGGTTGAGAGTATAAGATTGAGTGATAAAGTTTAGGTTTAAGGGTATAAGAACCTTGAGGTTTGAAGGTATAAGGTCTAGGGTAGAGTGTATAGGCTTTACAACCTAGGGCTAATTTTAGGGTTTAGGGTTGATGGATAGGGTTTAAGGTTGAGGGTATAGAGTTTAGAGTTAAGTGTATAGGTGTTAGGGTTAAGTGTGTAGGGTTTTGGTAAGTTAAATCCATCATAGGCCCAAAACTAATCAAAACAAGTACATGTTTTGCTAAGTTAAAAGCACATACATTTTTTGTAAAGGTAGATCCATCATTCAAACCTAAAACTAAGCAAAACATGTATGTGTTGTGTTAAATTAAAATAACATACGTGTTTTGTAAAGGTAAATCCATCATTCAAACGCAAAACTAAATAAAAAAATGTACGTGTTTTGTTAAGTTAAAAGCACGTACATGTTTTGTAAAGTTAAAAGCATGCACATATTTTTGACATTATAGGCATTTCTAAGTAGAGGCCAAAGTGCAAACACTTAAGTTTATGTTGTTGAATATGGAAAGATATCGTGGAAGTGAATCCAAGGTGGATTGTATTTCGTTCCTAGCCCAATTACCATTTTGTCGAGGGTTTGAAGTGGAGCGCTATACTATGTATTTGATATGTAGTAGGCATGAGAGAATAATATACATGTATTCTTAAAGTCCTATTTATTGTTAAATGGTTATAGTTTGAAGTGGAGTGTTATACTATGTATTTGATATGTAGTAGGCATGAGAGAAGAATAATATATGTGTATTCTTAAGGTCCTATTTATCGTAAAATGGTTATAATTTGTTTGGTTATTTTTCTTCTACATTAATCTATGTTTCTATGGAATTGAGTAATTAATCCATGTTGTTAGGGTCTATTTTTTATTTTTTATTTGATATTATAAAGTGGGGGAATTATTGAATGAAAATTGGAATTGTGATCTCTTATTAGTGGTGGTCAAAATTTTATTTGAATGTTCATTAAGAACCATTCAATAGAACAAATCATTAACTTGATTTATTCTTTTTTTAGATTAATGCTCACTCTCATATCTACATAGTTACTTCCTTTTGGCTATAAATATTTTTTTCATTTCACATTTCACAGTGATGGTAATGGTACTAGCATTAACTAAAAAAAGAGCATTACAATACTTGATGCATGATATGCATCATTCCTTCCCCAAATACAAAGGATCTCTCAATCTGAGAGGGAGAGAGTAAATCCCCATGGGATGCCATGGAATTCCAAAGGCCCCAAGTCATGTGCTTCAATTCCCTCCAAGTATAGTTTCAGAGCTTACGCAACCACTCCTTTTTTTCCAACCACACTAGAGTCAAAAATCCTAGCGATTAAGCTCATGGCGAGAGAAACATGTACTATATCCATGACAATTTTGATGAGATCTGCATAGTCAGGAGCTACTAAGTGATTCACATAGATGACTCCCCATTATCTGCACCATGTTTTTAGTGAATCGAGAAAATATAACACCATTATGGACATGGCCATTTTCCCAACAAGAGCTACTAATGATATGGATAATTTTTGAAAGTTCCTCCCCCTCCTCAACCTTAAACAGTAGTTGGACTTGTTCATCCATCACCTCTTCTTCACATTCACGGTCTACCTCGAACACTACTTATTATTATTAGCCATTGCTAGCCCAAGCAGAATGAGGTTGCTTAAATAGAGAGCCAAAGCCTAGTGAGGGAGCACAACAACAATGAAAATCAGCCATGTGTTTTGTAAATCCATAGACCAACCCACAATTATATCTTAAAAATATCCACAAACACTCAAAGATTGCTGCCATTACTATTGAGATTTGTGTACACTCAAACGATCTCCAATGCACATATGGATTGGGTTCTGCCACAAAGAGATCAGAGACCAAAAAAGGAGCCATCTCATTCATTGAGGTGAGGTCAAACATTGAGTGTTTCACGATGACTTACTATTTTTTCTAACTTTAAAATATTTCCCTAATCAGGCTGTACATGCCTATCAAGATCATCCCACACCATATGCGCATTAGAGATCAGTTGAGTGTATAGAACTCTTAATAGCAGTGTTGGTCAAATTATATCAACTTCTATGTTGGAGAAAAATATGTACACATTTTTTTTTCATAAAAGCATGCATGTGTTTTGTTTTCATAAAAATGTGCATGTATTTTGTTTTCGTAAAAACATGCATGCGTTTTGTTTTCATAAAATGCGTACATGTTTTGTTTTCATAAAACACATACGTGTTTTAATTTCACAAAAACATGTGTTGAAAGGATGAAGAAGGAACCCCTTAATGTGTTGTCATTGATTTTGATATTTTCACTAATCTAGTGAACAAAATAAAGATATCCTAATCCAGTATTTTGGTTTGCAAGTGCTCATGTAATAAGATCTATGTATGCAGTGATAGCATGTTATTCCTGACCATTATGTACATCTATGCTCAATATTTTAGTTGGTTTGGATGAACAATTTGATAGTTATAAGTGATAGTAGTTCGACATGAAGTTTTGGCTATATACAATGCATTTGGGTATGAGTAATTTGGTCCACATTCCTCTGGTGTTAAGAGTTAGACTTTGAAATTTTGGGAGATTTTTTATAGGTTTCAATACATTGTATATTCTAGATGATGTGTGGTTAAATGATCATATTGATCATTGGTGATTGATTAGTTAGCATATTTTGTACTTAGGTCTAATTCCTAGATAACCTAATGCTTGGCATGTGTTGCGGTGATTAAATATGTATTACAGATGTTAGTGAGATCTATTTTAGGTCCATGTTGACCTAAATCAAGTGTTGCACATTTGGTTTAAGTGCAAAGATGTTTTTGGTCCAAGTGTGGATCCGACAAGACAATTTTGATTTAATACAAGGCTACATCTAATTAGGTCAACCTAATTGCTATATGCAGATGTACTAGGTATATATGTAAGACATTTTTGAAATTGTAGGAGTGATATGATGTGCGATGAGATGCGAATATGCAAATTTTGTATGTACATGATCAGATCTATGGCAGAGATGTGAATATTAAGCGAATGTAAAGCAGAGTAGTGTTTTATATTTTGTATATGATAAAGTGCATATAGTCAGTATATTGTGCTTTGAAGGAACTAAATCCAACACAAGGAAGGTGCATTTTTTATCATTTCACATCCTAGCTATGTAGCCATTTTTGTTGTGTATCTATCTTTTTTGTGGCTGTGAGCCTTGTTAGATGGGGTGTCTTGGCAGTGAGCCTCTATAATATCTTATAACTGGTTATAATATATTGTGAGATAATCCTCACCATGTTTTTCCCTTTTTTGGTTTTCCATGTAAAAATATTGGTGTTGATGTGTCATGTGATCTTGTGATTGTTTCATACTTTCATTCATTGTTGTAGCTAGATATGTTTTGTTAATTGGATGGATTATGATCAAATGGTTTAATGGAATACTGGTTCACCCCCCTCTTAGTATTGTAGGTGTTCAACAATTGGTATCAGAGCATGGTTCCTTCTAAGAAGCCTAACAACTTGAGGAAGATCTTGGACGTTGAACACATGGCTGATAGAAAGTATACTATTCCTTCAAAAGAAATTTATGCAATTGAATACATAGAAGATGGATGCATGATTGACAAAGAACTTAAAGTTTCTCTTGAAGATCTTGACAAGGTTTAAGGTGAGAATAAAGATCTAAAGGAAAATATCAAGGAAGAAAATGAATGCATCAAAAAAATAAGAGAACAAATCAAGAAATTCAAAGAGAGACATAGGGAAGTCAATGAACAATTGAGACAAGAAAATGAAGATATCACCAGACTAAAAGTGTAAGTGGAAGAAAAGAAAATAATTGAGGAATGTTTGAATTCAATGGTAAAAATAAAAACTGATGAATGCACAAGACTTGAATAGGAAGTAGTAAATCTAAGAACGGATCTAGAAAAAACAAGAATTCATGAGGACAAATTCAAAACAAGTTCTACAATGCTTGATGAACTAATTGCAAGGCAGAAACCATATAAAGATAAAGGTGGTTTGGGACTTGAAGAAGGAGAAAGCTCAAAGGCTAATCAGACTCCAAACAAGGTTGAAAATCAAAAGAAGACTCAAGGAAATGGCAATCAAATTACGAATCAAAGAAGCAATGCTAGAAGACCCCCTATCAGACAATCAAATGCTCATAGGTACCTATTTTTTAATGGTATTTATTTTTCATGCAATAAATTTGGACATAAGGAAATAGAATGTAGAAGTAGAATGAACCAGAATGTTGGATCCTTCTCCAAACAACATTTTGCATGCAAGAAATGTGGACATAAAGCTATTGAGTGCATAAATCAGATGATGAATAGATATAATGCTAGTAGAATAATTCAATCTTTCAATGGCTACTGCTATACATGCAATATATTTGGACACAAAGCTAACCAATGTAGATCCAAATTGAATAGACGTCAGTTTGGTCAGAAAATTTGTTGTATGCTACAGTTGCAACAAATCTGGACACATTTCAAAATTTTGCAGAAGTAAGAATGGAATACATACTAATTTGATAAAGAGAAATGAACTTGTGAAGAAAATTGATCCTACTGAAGTAAAGAAAGAAATGGAGAAGATTTGGAGAAAGAAAGAGGAGCCTAAGAACAAAGATGAATCAAATGTATCTATACCTCCCTCTAGTGTAGACAATTCTCTTGGAAATTAAACCTAGGCATGGGCTTAGGGGGAGAAATAACAAAAAAATCTAACACCCCTTGGAGATATGAGGTGTCAAAGAGTGACACAAAGATATATGGTATAAAATTTCATGCTTAAGTTTTTTGAAAAGAAACTAGTAGAAAATATGCAAATATGAAGAAATGCATAACGTTTTAGGGTTTATAGTGTATCACTGAAGGGTTTATCAACTTTATGGAAATTGAAGCAATTAATGTGGAATTAGGGAAAATAGAAAACCTAGTTAAAGTGAGTTCCTAAGTTGATTTTAATCACATTTATGCATTTGGAAAGCAGCGAGAGTTGAAGAATATTTGAAGGCAATTCAAAGCAATTTGGTGTAGAGTGCTCAAACCCTAGATCCCGTTGTACGCATAAAAGGTATTTACAACTTATTGTGCTTTGTGGGTTTGAGATATAATTTTTTTCATAAGAATTTGAGCTTGAATCAAGATTAAAATAGCTACCCAAACCATTGTTAACATTATTAAGAGGCATAGTCCAAAATTCAAGAGGTATTCAATGAAAATATTTGATAATGATCTCGTCAGCACATTTCAAGCATTCCATATAGGGTTTTACCTACAGAAGATACTATGGCTAATATACATGGGAAATTGGAAAAGTATAATCACCAAAAAATAAAAGATCCATGGACTGATGAGCTAACTAGAGATGATTTCCTTGCAAAACCATAATATCTTAACCTAGTGAGGAAGAAGCTAGATGTTTGGAATTGCTTTCCTAACTACAATAGTGATGTTGATGCTAGGTATGTAAGGCTAGCACTGAGCAAGCTACATGATAAATTCATATGGACCAATATGCTTGGACTGATAACCAAGGAAGTGATCAAGGTTGTTATAGGGTTGTGCGATATAAAACTTGTACTGGTACTTAAATTTGTGAAAAATGAAGTTGTTATGGAGCTCACTGGTGCCACTTATGATAAAATGGCTTTAACAACAAAACCTATCTAGAATCATGTTGTAAAATATGCATATATGATGATAGGTCACAAAATATATTTCACAAATAGGGAAAACTCAATCTCAGCTATAGCTATTCATGTTGCACATGAAATGGTGGTGAACAGAAAGAATTTTGACTTGTGTGAATTAGTCTGACAACTTCTTGAGAATTTGAAATTGATAATATAAAAGAAATATGCCTTTAAATTTGGAACCTTGGTAGTATGTTTATTGTTTTACTTCTTCAAAGAGCTTCCTAGAAGAAAAGGTGTCGTATGGGATAGAAGTAGACTAGTAGCACACCAAATTCTTGATTATATGCACAGTTTAGGCAATTTGTAGGCATAGGATGATGCTTTGACTGCATTCTTTGTAGTTTTTCAAAAGAATTGCATGAAAGGGAGATAATTCCCCAAAAACTTGTAGAGAAATATGCAAATGAAATTACTTTCCTTGTTTCAACTAATGAGTGTATCATTGAGGTTGTTGAACCAAGAACAATGTGGATTGAGCCTCTTGGCTATGAAGTGTCTGAAAATGAGGTTAATGTTGTTAGAGTAATAGGTTGTTTACTTAATTAATTTAATCATATTTATTAATTAATTAAGTCACCTTTACTTTATTTCACTTAATCTAAACTTAGGCACTATTTATTCTATTATTATTCCTAGGGTTTTCACCTTTAGGGTTTGGATCTCCTTTTATAAGGATTGGTCTTTATTAATCCAATAATTTTGGTTAATGCATTTTTGCTTCATGTTTGTAGAGCACCATTCTTGTGTCTCTTGATGTCTTTTGTGTGATAGGTTATTTTTGTGTAGGTGTTCATTGGGATCTATGAGGTTGGATTATCAACTTCTACATAGTATCAAAGTGTTTACAGATGATAAATACAAGCAATGTGAACCCATAAGGTCCAAAAAGGACTACATTTGAGAAGAAGGATTTTTGGAAAAAACCAAAAATCAAATCTAGAAACCACCTACACCACTACAAAAACTTGGAGCCAGCTTTCTGACGATATCTCATTTGTCCTTTTTCGACATCGTATGCAAAAGTTATGTTGAAAAAAAAATTGGGGCATACCCCCACAATAACCCTCTGTAGGGGGGCGGGGCCCAAGGGGCCACTGCTTGCCATAATGGTAGGTTGCATGGTACCCTTGGGTACCACCCAAAATATTTTTTTTAATTAATTTTTTTTATATTCAAAAAACCTACGGGCACTTTTTAAAAGGCCTTTTAAAATAAAAATTTAATGATTTTTTTTACAAGATTTTTTTTAAATTTACCTCGATTCACGTGTTGGGGAGGCTATACAACTTCCTTAGCAAAACAAAAATTCCTTAGAAACTCTCGGCATAGAATTCAATGATTTGGTAGTCAATCTTAGGGTTTTTGGGCCTTTTGAGTGTGATGGTGTAAGGTTTTTTTGAGCCCAAAGTGCTCTGAAAAACCAGCTACTCCTTAGATCTGGAAAAAAATCCCTTTCTTCAAACCCTCACAAATCTGACAAACGGAAGCCAATTTTAACAAAACAAAGGTCAATCTTGACTACTCCGACAGCTCTAGATTTAATGGAGAGGTCTGATTTGATCTTGGATGCACTAAAGCACCAAAAAGAAATTGTCCCAGAAGATAGGAACAAATGATGAACATGAAAAACACCATTGAAGCATGAAGAAGTTGCAAAAACTGTCGTAGAATGACTGCTGAAATGTTGAAAGAAGAACCTCCACTGAAGCATATGATGATCGGGATCAAGAAGAAAAGAACCTATATGAGTGCCCCCAACGACACTACTTGAATCTGATGGAAAACCAAGGAAAACATTAGGAAATCAAAGATACAAATGGCACAAGTACCAATAGTCTAAAGAATTGATCAAGTGAAAATGGAAGGTCGCCTCCTAAATGCAAGAGTGTCCATATGTATCTTTGAGGTCTTGATGTTTGCCTTGGTTTTCCATCAAATTCGAGTAGTGTCATTAGGGGCACTCATATAGATTCTTGTCTTCTTGATCTTGATCATCATATGTTTCAACAGAGGTTCTTCTTTCAACATTTCAGCAATCATTCTATGACAGTGTTTGCAGCTTCTTCATGCTTCAATGGTGTTTTTCATGTTCATCCTTTGTTTTTACAGATGATAAATACATGCAATGTGAACCCATAAGGTCCAAAAATGACTACATCTAAGAAGAAGGATTTTTGGAAAAAACCAAAAATCAAATCTAGAAACCACCTACACCAGTACAAAAACTCAGAGCTAGCTTTCCGATGATATCTCATTTGTCCATTTTCAACATCGTATGCAAAAGTTATGTTGAAAACATTGAAGGCAACTCTAGAAAAGAAGATCTGATTTTGACTGGAAATAACAAGGACTTGAGAAAAATTCTCCAAAAATACCTGCACCAATAGAAAGTGCTCTTAGTCCTCTTTCTGACGATATCTCGTTTTCTCGATTTTGATACTGTGGGAAAAAGTTATGGCCTCCAGAAGAAAATGTTCCTTATAGGGCAATTACATAGTCTGCTAGAAAAAAATTGATGGCCATATGGTCATCGTAACAGAAATATGACATAAAAATTGATAGCCAAATGGCCATCACCATATTTTCCCAATTGGGCTTATTTTAAAAAAATATTGTTTAAAAAAAAACAACAAAAAAAGTTATATGAAAAAAAAAAATGGGGGCATACCCCCACAATACCCCTCTATAGGGGGGCAAGGCCCAAGGGGCCGCTGCTTGCCATAATGGCAAGTCGCGCGGTACCCTTGGGTACCACCCAAAATATTTTTTTTAATTAATTTTTTTTATATTCAAAACCTACGGGCACTATTTAAAAGGCCTTTTAAAAAAAAAATTAATGATTTTTTTTACGGGATTTTTTTTTAAATTTACCTCGATTCACATGTTGGGGAGGCTGTACAACTTCCTTAGCAAAAAAAATTCCTTAGAAACTCTCAGCATAGAATTCAATGATTTGGTAGTCGATCTTAGGGTTTTTGGGCCTTCTGAGTGCAATGGTGAGGTCTGTTTGAGCCCAAAGTGTTCCGAAAAACTAGCTACTCCTTGGATCTGGAAGAAAAGCCCTTTCTTCAAACCCTCACAAATCTGACAAACAGAAGCCAATTTTGACAAAACAAAGATCAATCTTGACTACTCCGACAGCTCTAGATTTAATGGAGAGGTCTGATTTGATCTTGGATGCACTAAAGCACCAAAAAGAAATTGTCCCAGAAGATAGGAACAAATGATGAACATGAAAAACACCATTGAAGCATGAAGAAGTTGCAAAAACTATCGTAGAATGACTGTTCAAATGTTGAAAGAAGAACCTCCACTGAAACATATGATGATTAGGATCAAGAAGAAAAGAACCTATATGAGTGCCCCCAATGACACTACTCGAATCTGATGGAAAACCAAGGAAAACATCAGGAACTCAAAGATACAAATGGCACAAGTACCAATAGTTTGAAGAATTGATCAAGTGAAAATGGAAGGTCGCCTCCTGAATGCAAGAGTTTCCATATGTATCTTTGAGGTCTTGATGTTTGCCTTGGTTTTCCATCATATTTGAGTAGTGTCATTAGGGGCACTCATATAGATTCTTGTCTTCTTGATCTTGATCATCATATGTTTCAACAGAGGTTCTTCTTTCAACATTTCAGCAATCATTCTACGACAGTGTTTGCAACTTCTTCATGCTTCAATGGTGTTTTTCATGTTCAATGGTTGTGAGAGATATTTTACATTTGAACATGGGTACCTCATCAGGCCTAGTTTTCGGGACCATCTTTGCTTTCATGCATTTTTCCTTAGTTTTTTTGTTTCTCCCTAAGTTCATCTTAAGGGGAGTGTTAGAGTAATAGGTTGTTTACTTAATTAATTTAATCATATATTGATTAATTAATTAAGTCGCCTTTACTTTATTTCACTTAAGCTAAACTTAGGCATTCTTTATTCTATTATTATTCCTAGGGTTTTCACCTTTAGGGTTTGGATCTCCTTTTATAAGGATTGATCTTTTGTAATCCAATAATTCTGGTTAATGCATTTTTGCTTCATGTTTGTAGAGCACCATTGTTGTGTCTCTTGATCTCTTTTGTGTGACAGGTTATTTGTTTGCAGGTGTTCATTGGGATCTATGAGGTGGGATTATCATCTTCTATAAATGGATATGTGCATTTGTTGCACAAAATTCTTAAAGACCCCTCTCTACCAAGACATGGGACATATGAAAAAAAATCAACTAATGTACATTTGGAATTGAATAAATCAAAATCAAAAGGAATGCAAGGAAAACAATAGAAGAATGGGCTAGAAGAGAAGGTTATACTGAAGAAAATATCAAGGAAAGAGCAAGAGAAGCTAGCATGGTAGTAGATACCTCCAAACCAAGAAGATTAGGAAGAACAACTTCCACCCCTACCCCTACATTACCTAAGTCTTTCAATCTACTGCAATTACTACTGCAAAAGGAAAGAAGTTGGAGCCTAGTGATCTGATAACTGAAGAAGTAATTGCACTGGTTAGAACTAGAACAAGGACAAGTAAGAGGAAGAATGTGCCTCCAGTAGTAACCCCTGCTACCTCCACAAGAAGAAAGAAATAAAAGGCATTCAAGGAAAATAATCTAAGTGTTGTGGTTGAAGAATAAATTGAGCTTGGGATTGAACATGAAGAACAACTGACAAGAAAAAGAAGTAGTGCTACTACAAGTGGTGAAGGTTCTTCAAAAGAGACAAGCACTGAAGCTAAAAATAAAAAGGTTGACATTGTGGATACTTCAAAAGAAGAAGAAATAGAAAGAGAAAAAGAAGCATTCATTGTACACATCCATAAGAAGCCTGAGAAGAAGGAAAAGAAGACAAAGACTCCTTTGATAAGAGCTTGTACTCCTATGAAGTTAGATGTTTTGGTTAGCAATATGTTACAATATGATGATTTTTAAGAAGCTATTGTAAAACTGTATGAGGAAGTGGATGAGGTAGATAGAAACACAATCATTGAAGCTATTATTTGGTACATTATTGTTTTCGAGGCTGACATGAGTAATATCAAAAAGAAAGTTCCCAAAGTTGTGTGGGATGCCTTGATTGAAAGAAGGCATGAAGCTATTGAAGTTGAAGATAAAATGAAATATGATGCCTTGGAGGAAATTGGATCATCCTTATCTAAGGATGACAAAGCTACCTTGATAGAACTATACACTAAGGAATTCAAAGTCAAGCAAAGAGTTACTATTCTTATGGGAAGAGAAAAAGATCAAATGGACAAACTGAAGCAGGAAACAGTGAAGACTGTTAAGGATATTCCTAAGAAATTTGGAATGTTTACTACTTAACATCCTGTACCACTCAAGAGAAGTAGAATGTAGAAGAAAATGTTACTAATGTAGAGGAAAATCTTCCTCCTAACACAAATTTACTAGTATTCAAAGAGGTCTTAGAAGAGAAAGAAGAAGATGATCATACCGTTGAAGAAACTCCATTTGTTGATGTTATAGAGAATGCAGTGTCCTCACCACCACTGGTAGAAGAAACACATGCTTCCCCAAAGACTTCTACTCCTCCAGAAGAAACTAACAAGTGTACTAGTGCTAATGATGAAAATCAAAGTGCAAAACAAGAAAAAGAAAAGAATGATGTGGATGGTATTGAGGACCACACTGATCAACAAAAAGAATATGCAGGAAATGAAAATTAAGATAATAAAGAAGAAAAATGCAAAGAAGAACAATGATAAAAAGAAGAGCACAATAAGAAAGATGATTACGACAAGGAGGATGAAGATAAAGATAAGCAAAAGGAAAATCCCTCCAATGAAGAAGAAAAAGTAGAAAATGAAGAAGAACTTGAGGACAAAAAGAATGAAGAATAAATGTACAAAGGACCATGGAGCTACCCAAGTCCTCTGAAGAATCATCTGGTAATCTTCTTAAGGGTCTACTGTCCAAAAAAATAAGGTTCTAGCCAACAATTCCTCCTCAATTGTTACAACTCCCGATGTATCAAGGAAGTGTAGATCTAGAAAAGATCTCGCCAATTGAAAAGTTGGAGCTTGGAGATGTCTTTCATGCCTCCAGAAGAAAAGAGATTATTGAGACTCATCAGAAGGGGACAAAGTTAATAAATGAAGCTATAAAGACTTTGTAGGATGCTACTCCTAGTACTACAATTGATAATTCTCCACCTTATGTGGAAAATCTCAAATTTTTGGTTGATTCACTTAAGGAGTATGCCTCCGGTCTGAAAGAACAAGTTGAAAAAGAAGTTGAATCAAGGTTTGTAGAGAAGAGGATACTTGAGCTACAAGATAGATGTGCATCAACACATAGCAAAGTGGAGAAAAACATAAAGGAAATGCAAGAATCTAAAGATGAGGCAAAAAAAATATTTTTGTACTACATGAGGTGGCCAGATGCCACTCAAGGTATTAAGCACTTGATGAACTCAATTGAGTCACAAATAACTAATGCCTTTAATGCCTATGACCCAACATAGGATAGAGATCATACCACTTGGACTGCCATCACAAATATGCAAAACAAGTTTTTCACATTGCAAAGGCAAAAAGAAGGCATTATAAGGTAGTTTGGACAACTTGGGGACTTGGTGAAGACCAGGCATATACCAATGTCAAGTGCCCTAGCTGATGCAAAGAAGCTTACAAAGATAAATCCAAATCCAAGCACTCTAAAAGAGGGAGAGGAGAATATAGTAGAGCTAGAATCAGTGTACAAATCACTTGCAACAGTGGAAAAGACTTGGAATGAAGGGAAGTATGCCTAGAAAGCTATTCTTAAGGAGCTTGAAGGTGCCTCCTCCTCCAATTAAACATCTTTCACCTGTATATTCTTCCATTGTTTCAATTATTTTTTAGTTTTGCATTGTTCATGCAGATGGATCAAACTTTTGGGATAACTCCCTGAGGGGGAGTCAATACATTTCATTTACATTATTCACCTGAACATATGCATCAAAGTTTGGAACTTCCACATGTGTGTTACCAACACACCCTTTGTCCTTGATGTCAAAGGGGGAGATGATGTATGTTTTGAGTTCTTGGAAATTCATTTATGGCACATGTTTCCATCAATAACAAAGGGGGGGATTGTTTAAAGAATGAAGAAGGAATCCCTTAATGTGTTGCCATTGATGTTAACATTAATTGTTGATATTTTCACTAATCTTGTGAATAGAATGAAGATATCCTAATCTAGTATTTTGGTCCACAATTGCTCATGTAATAAGATCTATGTATGCAGTGATAATATGTTATTCTTGACCATTATGTGCATCTTTTTTTAAGATTTCAGTTGGTTTGGATGAACAGTTTGAAAGTTATAAGTGATAGTAGTTTGACATGAAGTTTTGGTTATATACAGTGCATTTGGGTATGACTAATTCGGTCTACATTCCTTTGGTGTTAAGAGTCAGACTTTGTAATTTGGGATTGTTTACAGGTGTCAATACATTGTATATTCTAGACGGTGTGTGGTTATATGATCATATTGATTGTTGGTGATTGATTAGTTGGCATATTTTGTAATTAGGTCTAATTCCTAGCTGACCTAATGCTTGGTGTGTGTTGTGGTGATTGAATATATATTGCAAATAATAGTGAGATCTATTTTAGGTCCATGCTGACCTAAATCAAGTGTTGCACATTTGGTTTAAGCACAAAGATGTTTTTGGTACAAGTGTGGAGCCGACAAGGAAATTTTGATTTAATATAGGACTACATCTAATTAGGCTGACCTAATTGATGTATTCATATGTATTGGGTATATATGTAAGAAATTTTTGAAATTGTAGGAGTGATATGATGTGTGATAAGATGCAAATATGTGAATTTTCTATGTAGATGATCAGATTTATGGCAAAGATGTTGTGAATATTGAGTGAATGTAAAGCAGAGCAGTGTTTTATTTTTCGTATGTGATAAAGTGCATAGAGTCAGTATATTGAGCTTCAAAGGAACCAAATCCAACACAAGGAAGGTGCATTTTTTATCAGTTCACATCCTGGTTGTGTAGCCATTTATGTTTTGTATCTATCTTTTTGTGGTTGTGAACCTTATTGGATAGTGTGTCCTAACAGTGAGCCTTTGTAATATCTTATAACCGATTATAATATATTGTGAGCTAATCCTCACCGTGGTTTTTCTATTTTTGGGTTTTCCATGTAAAAATACTAGTGTTCATGTGTCATGTGATCTTGTAATTATTTCATGCTTTCATTTGTTGTTATAGTTAGATATGTTTGGTTAATTAGATGGATTCTGATCAAATGTTTTAATGGAATACTAATTCACCCCCCTTTTAGTATTTTGGGTGTTCAACAACATGTATGTGTTTTGCTTTCACAAAAACATGTATGTGATTTGCTTTCACAAAAATGCATGCACATTTTTTGTTCAAATAACAAGCTTGTGTTATGGCTTGGAAAAATTTGAGCCATTACACAAGCACGTTATTTGAATTTCTTCAAAACGCAAGCGTGTTTTGCTCATTTTTAGGCATTTGGCCTCTTTTTTGTGCCTCATCTTGGTGCACATACCTATGTAAGGAAAAAATTTAAAAGGGTGAAGGTAATATTTTCTCTTCTAGAGAAATGTTTTACCTCAAAGTATGAACATATGAGATTAAGCTAGTTATATAGAGCTTTTGCATCTATATTTCCTTTCAAAATAAGAATGTCTAGATAAGTATGGATTGTGTATGGAGTGGAAATATCAAAGGGTTTGTTGGAGGTTGTGCTTTGTAGAGGATGTCGTGTGTGCTCAAGAAGCTTGGAAAATTAATATAATTCAACATTTTATGGATGAGCGTCAATATTTTGTAATTTAACATCATATGGATGGACATACAAACTAAGGCATGATATACATGTGAACTTCAATGCCACTAGATGCAATACTTATTGTGTGTTGCAATACTATTGATTTGGGGACCAAAATTGTGCATGTAGGATATACACACTTAGCAAACTAAATGTGTTGTGGTAGAAGCATATATTGAATTATACATGCTAGTAACTATATTAGAGTGCAAAAAGCTAAAGGCAAGGTGAGAAACAAAATAATTAGACATTGCAATAAAAATTGCAATATCAATGTTTTATAAAGTTATAGATCTAAGAGGTTGGATTTATGAATGCCTAAGTTATCCTCACACTTTACCAATAAGTTAGCTAACTTGATAACTTGTTAATTGACTAACTTATTGTTACAAGTAATGGTAGTATACATTAATACACATGTAGTGTGATGTGCAACTTGGAAGTTATTAGATTGTCAATCGCTCAACCGAATTTTAGATAGATTCATCTATATTATCATTATTCAAAAATGACACTACAACTACCTTTGCAAAATAGATATCATCAAAATTGTACAATAAACAAAGCAAAGAGTTAAATTATCTCATTGCTATCTATACTCTACTCAAAATAACTAGAATGATGACAAAAATTACATAAACTATATATCAATTCTGATTAAGTTATGAGTTCCTTTCTTAAATGCCTCACATCCTTATGATAAGTGAGATCTCCTGATTTTCCAAAATCATTTAAATAGGACAGCCGCATCTCATTAACGTAATAAGTTTAAGGAGAACTCGTATATATACAGAATGTATACTTGTATAGGTATCACGAAGTAAAAATGGGCAATCATCTCACTTGCGAGGACCAAAAATCATTTACCGTAACCCACTTATATACTTTGACTTCCCACGTTTTCTAAATCCTCTCCTTTTGAAGTGATTCCATTAGGGGAGAAGACCCAGTATCCGTCAGGGCTAACTTCGTGCAACCGTAGAATTCAAACTGTATGTCGAATCGGAAAAAAAAATTATGGGTTTTTTTTCGCACATGAGTTAAGATCTTATAACTAAGGTTTTGGCTTCTAGGCAATTCGGTAGAGTGTGGTAGCGTCTGATATGCACATGGAGGTCAAAAAGACACCTTGTAGAGGTGTCGTCTGCTTTTCGTCACCTAACGTCCCAGTACTCGCTAACTATAACCACCAAAAAAAAATTTAAAAAAACCTAAATGTGTCACTTTTAACATATAATTAAAACTCTTTTATCATTCAAATCCGCTCAAAAGTCAACGGGTCTAATTCACGTTAGCACCTTATAGAATCATTTTGGCGCCCATTAAAAATCACTCCTACATATTAATCTCCTTACTAAAGCACTGGACACCAAACACATTACACCCCAATTAATCTTTATTTGGGGTCCGATTGTTGCATATGACTAATGTTTTTTCATGGGTATCCCATCCTTTTCATTCACTTTACCGTGCACTATCTAGAAGCTTCCTGGCGATGGAGAAGAATGTGGATGGCAACGACACTCCACGGGTCCTGCTCGTGCGCATGGCTTCAGGTAACATCGAACATCTTTTTCCTTTGAATATGCAAACAATGGTACTGGTTAATCATTTTCTTCTGCATCTTTCATGACCTGTGAAGGGTTTATTCGATGATTGTAAAATTATTACTGCTTGTCTATGGAATAAATCATTCCTCTCACATGCCTTCTTGCCATTTGTTGTTTTATTTTGTCGAGTCATGGTACTAGCGTTATACACATGGATTTTTTTTGGGGTTAAATCATTTCCTGTCCTCATTTTACCGCGTGCTCACAACCTGGTAAAGTCGATTGTATCGTGATTTTGTCTACAGAAATGATGACGAATTTCATGGGTTTGACCACATGTCTACAAAAAAAAAAAAATTGTTCTGCATCAACCTTTTTATAAAAAAACCCATGTGAATATGGGTGTAAACCGACAAGCCCATTTAGTATAGGCCATCTTTGTGAAAACCCTTGCTTTGTTTTTCCAAATACGGGTTTTATTGTGGTTAAATGATTAAATACAACCTGGTAAAGTCAATTGTCTCATGATTTTGTCTCCAGAAATGACCAGGAATTTCGTGGGTTTCAACACATGTTTGCAAAATAAGATTTTTTGGTCTGCTTCGACCTTTTTATAAAAAACCCATGTCACTTTGGGCATAAATCGACAAACCCTTTTAAAATAAATATGTATTTGTGAAAACCCTTGCTTGGTTTTTTCCAAATTCGTGTTCTTATGGAATTAATCTCATGAAACCCTTCACTGAAATATTCTGCATCTATTTGAAAACGCACTTCTCTATTCCTGTGAGTGAGGAATTATTATTATGAAACCCTTGGTTAATTTCTTCTACACATTTCTGAAAACCCATGTATGTATGTATGTGTACATACATACATACATACATCATATGTATGTATGTGTGTACATACATACATATGTATGTATGTATGTATGTGTACATACATTACATACATATGTATGGATGTACACATACATACATACATACATATATATGTATGTAATGTACATAATATATATATATATATATATATATATATATATATATATATATATATATATATATATATATATATATATATATATATATATGTATGTAATGTACATACATATATATATTAATATCATGTCACTTTGGGCATAAATCAGCAAACCCATTTAAAATAAATATGTATTTGTGAAAACCCTTGCTTGCTTTTTTCCAAATTTGTGTTCTTAAGGAATTAATCTCATGAAACCCTTGCCTGGAATATTTTGCATTTATCTGAATATGCACTTCTGTATTCCTGCCAGTGAAACCCTTGGTTAATTTCTTGTGCATATTTCTGAAAACCCATGTATGTATGTATGTATGTACACATACATACATACATATTAATCTCATGTCACTTTGGGCATAAATCGGCAAACCCATTTATTAATCATATATTAATCATATGTATGTATGTATGTATGTAATGTACATACATATATATTACATACATATATATGTATGTAATGTATATGTATGTAATATATATGTATGTACATTACATACATATATATATGTATGTAATCTACATACATATATATTACACATACATATATATATGTATGTAGATTACATACATATTATATATTACATACATATATATGTATGTAATATATAATATGTATGTAATCTACATACATACATACATTATATGTATGTAACATATATGTATGTAGATTACATACATACATACATTATATGTATGTAATATATATGTATGTAGATTACATACATACATACATGTATGTAATCTACATACATATATGTTACATACATATATATGTATGTAATGTACATACATACATACATATATATGTATGTATGTATTGAAAGCAACAACAAGCATCCTCTACACATTCCTCTAATATCCAAAGTCTCAGGTAGGTACTTATAGTTATTTTCATTTATGCAGTGTCTTCTTACTTTATACATTCTAGCATTTGTTTATATTTTTCTACTTTCCATTGCACATAAAACAAACTAGCATACATATATTTGTCATTTTACATTATGTGTCTCTTGTTCATTTCGCAAATCGATGTATATGTGTGTATCCTTTGCCTATCCTTTCAAAATCCAAACAATGGTACTGGTTAATCATTTTCTTCTGCATCTTTCACAACCCATTAAGGGTTTATTCAATGATTGAAAAATTATTACTGCTTGTTTATGAAATAAATCATTCCTCTTACACTCCTTTTCGCCATGTGTTGTTTGCTTTTGTTGGGTCATGGTGCTGGTTTCTTTTTCCCATATTATATGTATGTATGTATGCACATACATACATACATACATACATACATACATATATATGTATACTACTTTCCATTGCACATACAATGGGCTAGCATACATATATTTGTCATTTTACATTTTGTGTTTCTTGTTCATTCAGAAAGTCGATGTACATGTGTGTATCCATTGCCTATCCTTTCAAAATGCAAACAATGGTACTGGTTAATCATTTTCTTCTGCATCTTTCACGACCCATGAAGGGTTTATTCGATGATTGAAAAATTATTACTCCTTGTTTATGAAATAAATCATTCCTCTTACACTCCCACATTGTATGTATGCATGTATGTATGTATGCACATACATACATACATGTATATATATATATATATGTATATATGTATGTATGTATGTATGCACATACATAAATACATACATACATGTATGTGTGTATGTATGTATGTGCATACATACATACATACATACATATATGTATGTGTGTATGTATGTATGTATGTATGTATGTGACTTCCAAAGAGAGTGCACTGTAAAAAGAGTGAACAGAATGGGATACCCACAAAAAAACATTAGTCATATGCATCAATCGGACCCGAAATGAAGATTAATTGGGGTGTAATGTGTTTCGTGTCTGGTGCTTTAGTAAGGAGATTAATATGTAGGAGTGATTTTTAATGGACGCCAAAATGATTCTATAAGGTACTAACGTGAATTAGACCCATTGACTTTTGAGTAGATTTGAATGAAAAAAGAGTTTTAATTATATGTTAATAGTGACACATTTAGGTCTTTTTTTCTGCTTTGCAATGTATATTACTAATTTTCTGCAATTTATATGTATGTATATGTTTATATGAATACATGCATGTATGCTTATGTTTCTATGAATTTTTACATGTATGCTTATGTTTGTATGACTGTATGCATGCATGCAAACCTGCAAAAAATCACAAATATATATAAGGGTTCCCAAATAAACATCGAATCCAAATATAGTGCATAATTCAGTCATATTATCTCTAAAAACCTACGTAAGTGGCAGCTAAAAATTCAAATTCTATAAAAAAATTCATATTTGAAACACAACAATCAAATTGAATGCATTCAATTGTCAGATTCAAATTTCTAAATAAGAGGGATAGTAGCCAGCAGCATTCACAATTATTCTCCTCTACTAATATCCTCTCCATGCTATAGACCATTGAATGGCATCCTTTGCACATTCCTCATATATCCAAGCTTGATGAGAAACAATGATTATAAGTTGATTAAATCTTGGTATACAATTCTATTAACATTTATATGTTTTTGCATATATTTATCTATTCCATATGGATCTTTTAATATGTTGAACTTGATTAATTGTGTTGTTGTACATGCATTATTTCAAAGGTCATATGATGTTTGTATGTTACTAGCCTCAGTTGTGACTACCCGTGGTTGTAAATCTTTTCTTGCAGGCATGGGAGAACAAGGAGAGGTGGTGCAACAATGTTCATGGTGGGCAATTTGGTAATTGTGTTTGTCAACACACCAAATTATTAAGGATTTTTTGTTCAAATTGTTCTAAGTTTCAATTATTGTTCTATATTTTTTACTAACTAGTATATCTTTTTATTTATTTCAATAACTATTGTCCATGTTTGTTTGTTGTATTATATTTGTTTGTTGTGGCAGGCATGTCAAATGGCTAGGAGGTTGTGAAGAGCATGTCAAATTGTAAGATTACATTTCAGGTAAAGTCTTTCAAGACTTTACTTTGGCTGTGACCCGATAGACATTGTGTTCATTTATAATGTTCATTTTTATTATTCATTGTAAACTTACATTTACAATTTACAATTAGATTGATTTCCAAGTGTATGTGTTCAAAAATTTATAATTTCAAATAGATTAATTTATGGATATGTTGCATATAGATGTATAGTTATATGTATGCATATACTTAGTTGTGTATACATATGTATGTATGTATGTATACATACATACATACATACATACACACACACACACACACACACACACATATATATATGCATGTATACACAACTAGGGAGGTTGTAAAGAGAAAGTCAATTTGCATGATGACATGATGACATTTCAAGTCAAGTCTTTCAAGAGTTTACTTTGGCTGTGACCTAGTAGACATTGTGTTCATTTATGATGTTCTTTTTTCTTATGATGTTCATTCATGAACCTGAACAATGGGATTTGATTTATGATGGGATTTACTTATTCATTGTAAACTTACAATTTAGAATTAGATTGATTTCCACTTACACTTACAGTTACAATTTATGGATATGCTACATATTGATGTATAGTTATAAATATATTTATGCATATACTTAGTTGTGTATACATATATATACACACACACACACACAACTATGTATATGCATACATATACATATATATGTATGTATACATATGCATATATATATGTATGTATGTATACATATGCATATATATATATATGTATGTATACATACATATATATATATACATACATATATATATATATGCATATATATATGTATATGTATGCATATACATAGTTGTATGTGTATATATATGTACATAATTTTCTAAATTTCAATCACATACATTTCTTAATGTACATTTAAATTTTCAACATTGTTAGTTAGATGAATACAACAAACACATATCCAACAAAATGATAGATGAATACAACAAACAAAAAATTGATTTTGAATCACAAAAGCATAGATCATTAACTTGGACAACTCCCAAAACATGCTTAGGATGAAATCAAATTTATTATAGCATAAACATGATTAAGACAAAGTTGGAAAGAAGACAAGGAGTCTTCAGTCTTACAAAAAACACATTGGAACACATCGAAGTAGATAAGTTGAGAACAAACTACCATTTAGTTCTACCAAATTAGACACTAGTATCCTTTGGCTATCCAATACAACAGACTAGTATCCTTTGGTTGTCCAATACAATAGACTAGCATTCAGTTTTACAAAAAACACTCTAGCACACTTCGAGGTCAAAAAGTTGACAACAAAAAATCCTAATCAGACATCCACAGATCTGATTATGAAGTGGTGTGTCCTTGGGGGTCAACTGACTCCGCGTCAACTGGAGAAGATGTTGAGGACTGCGGATTGTTCTTGTATGGCACTTGCTATACAAGCAAGCAATGCATGATTTGCCTCTGGAGTTAGCTGTAACTGTGGAGAGCAGCCTTCAGAAGACCCATTTTGTAGGCTACTAAGAGCTGCAAAGGCTGGAGACAAAATGTTAATCATGTCCCTTAAAATTGGATGTTGACTTGGAAGAGGAGTTGTAGGAGTACTCTTACTTCTGTTTCTTTCTGCTCTTTCCGCCTGCTTTTGGTTTTCCTTCAACTATCTAGCAATCTTTGCTTGCTCCCTTTGAAGCTCCTTTTCATGTCGCTGCCTCAGTTTCTCCTCTGCAATTTTTTGTTTTTTTGCAGCACGCTCCAATCTGTTTGCCTCCCTCTGTGCGAGGATTGCTTCTCTTTCTGCCTTCCTTTCAGCCATTTGCTCCCTTTTCCTTTGCTGCAATTCTTGGTTTCTTTGCTTCTGTGCCTCTTGTTCATTCAGCAAATTGAAGAAATCATCCGATGTCAAAATTTGAGACTGCCTACTAAGGCGTAGGACCCCATTGCGACCTCTGTTAGATGATTGGCGCACTCGTTGCATTGGGAGTTGCAAAAAAGTGCTTCTGCTGCCTGCTGGTTGCTGATCATTGACTTGTGTGCATGGCACATAGTCAGCCTCTTCATCACTTGAGTCATTACCATCGAGTCCATCCTCTTCATCATTTTCAGCCTCCCAATTTCTCCCAGTTGTGAAGTAATGGATGACATCTTCAGGATCAACATTCGGTGGTGATGGCATGGAAAACCCTTCATCCACTTGAGTGAAATTGAGATGCACCCCTAGGTTCAAAGCTGCATCTTGAAATTCAGATGGCAGATTCAGACTCTCTTCATTTTCAGCTGCCTGATTAGATGATCGAACTGCTGGTTCTTGTTGAATTTCTATTGCCTCAATGTTTTCTGGATTTGGGGGAATGTTTGCAGAAAAGGTATCCACAAACTGTCCAATCTGTTCCTCATTCCAACCTGCTATCCTCAAACAAGTCTCAGCTGCCATGAACTGTGCCTCTTCATCAGCTGTATCACCCTCAGTTTCTGCTCCCAATGTCGTTCCTTCCTCTTCAACCACAAAAGCTTGGCTTGGCCCCATATCCAAGTCAAGTGCATGTCGATCTAATGGCCAAATTCCTATTTTTCTAAAACCACTTGCAATGTTATTAGGAGTCAAAGCTTGTGCAAAAGCTTTGCTGGCAAGTGTTGCCAACTCTTCCCTTCCAATGTCAAGTTGAGGATTTTCAGATAGCCATATAGTCCTTTGCTGTTTGAAGTAGTTCTTAAATGGTGAGAACACACTAACATCAAGGGGCTGCAATTTGTGGTTGCAATGTGTTGGAAGTGTGAGCAAATCTATTCCCATAGTCTTTGCTTCTTCGACCGTTTTGAATGCCACATGGTTGCTATGACCGTCAAAGATTAGAAGCTTTCTATTGGTTGGTGACACACCTCTTGGGACATTTTTTGTGAAGTGTTTTAACCATTCCACAAATAATTCTTTGGTCATCCAAGCATGCTCTTGGATTGCCATGCATGCCCTTGGCTCACAGTTAATAATATAGTTTCTAATGTTCCTTTTGGACTTGAAAAAATAGTAACCAGGTATAGCTTGACTTGCTGCACTAACACAAGCTAGAACAGTGATCCATTCTCTGCTTTTAGCAATTAATTGTGGAACACATTTCGTCCCTGTTTTTGCAATAACTCTCATTGCACAATTTCTGCCAGCTTGCACACCTGTTTCATCGCAGTTCCATATGTTGTTGGGCCCATAATTATGTTTGTTGTACAACTCCTCCAAGTTATCATAGAATGAAGAAACTATTTCGGGCCGCAGCATTATAGCTCAATCTGTGTCCACTCCTTCGGGTGTTCGAATTGTCAGATCAGGATGCCTTTGACGAAATCCAACCCACCATGACCTCCCTGGTATCCCATTTGTGAATGGGTTAGGCCTCACTCCAACCATGTGGGCCACCGTTGACTTAAGCTGTGACACTTGAAGGCCATGGCCAATATTAGCCATATCTTTACACCATTGCACAATTTCAGCTTCTTCTTCGTCAGTTAGGATTGTTGTGGCCCCCTCCTTTTTGTGGATGTCACACCATTGAGCCATGCCCGCAAACTGCTAGGCGAGATTCCCCATTTGATCGCTGAACCTCTGATTGACATTCGATTGTCCTCAACATCTGCAATGGCTTTTTCCATGTCATCATAGACCAAGTTTTCATGCACATGATCTGGGGTTGTCACATGGTCAGCAGATGGCGGTTCCATTTCTACATCAGTATTATGAACAGCAGGTTCAAAACCATCATTTTCATTGGTCTGTTCTGCATTTTCAGAAATAACTTCCTCGTCCATGTTCATTGCTGGCTCTTCATCAACATCTGGAACATTGAATGTCACTCCACGAGGTACTCTATTCAAGCGCCTCCACCCGATCTTTTCCTCTTGTGCCTTGGTGCCATGATTGTCAATGATCTTGTACATTGTAAGTGATCAAGTGTCAGAAAAACAATGTATAAACATTGCAAAACACAGATATAATTACAAAAAACAGGTATAAACATTGCAAAATATAAAACAGATCTATTTTATCATTCAAATCTGCTCAAAAGTCAATGGGTCTAATTCAGGTTAGCACCTTATAAAATCATTTTGGTGCCCATTAAAAATCACTCCTACATATTAATCTCCTTACTAAAGCACCAGACACCAAACACATTACACCCCAATTAGGGTCCGATTAAAGCATATGACTAATGTTTTTTTTTTGGGTATCCAATTCTTTTGCATCATTTAATTTGGGTTTACATATATATATGTAGATATAGATGTATTTATATGTATTTGTATAAATATATGTATACATGTATCTATGGATACATATAATTACATAGTTACATGTATGCATATATCTGTACATATACATATACATACATATATATATATATATATATATATATATATATATATATATATATATATATATATATATATATATATATATATATATATATATATATATATATATGTATTTGTGGATACATATACATTACACATATGCTGTACATATATATATATACATAGATATATGTATGTATATATACATAGATATATGTATGTATATATATCAATGTTCAAAGCACATTGTACAGACTTGGGTTTTCAGAAATGTGCAGAAGAAATTAACCAAGGGTTTCATAATAATAATTCCTCACTCGCAAGAATAGAGAAGTGTGTTTTCAGATAGATGCAGAATATTCCAGGCAAAGGTTTCATGAGATTAATTCCTTAAGCACACGAATTTGGAAAAAACCATGCAAGGGTTTTCACAAATACATATTTATTTTAAATGGGTTTGTCGATTTATGCCCAAAGTGACATGGTTTTTTTTATAAAAAGGTCGAAGCAGACCAAAAAATATTATTTTGCAGAAATATGTTCAAACCCACAAAATTCTTGATCATTTATGGAGACAGAATCATGAGACAATCGACTTTACTGGGTCGTATTTAATCATTTAAGCACAAAAAAACCCAAATTCACATTGTTTTTTAGGGTTTAGGGTTTAGGGTATGTATGTATGTATGTATGTGCATACATACATAGAAACATAGATACATATATACATATGTATGTATGTGCATACATACATAGATACATAGATGCATATATACATATATATGTATGTATGTATGTATGTACATGTATGTATGTGCATACATACATACATAAATTCAATGTGGGAAAAAGAAACCAGGACCATGATCCAACAAAATCAAACAACACATGGTGAAAAGAAGTGTAAGAGGAATGCTTTATTTCATAAACAAGCAGTAATAATTTTTCAATCATCAAATAAACCCTTCATGGGTCATGAAAGATGCAGAAGAAAATGATTAACCTGTACCATTGTTTGCATTTTAAAAGGATAGGCAAAGGATACACACATATACATCGATTTGGTGAATAAACAAGAGACACAGAATGTAAAATGACAAATATATGTACGCTAGCCTGCTGTTTGTGCAATGGAAAGTAGTAAAATATAAATAAATGCTAGTCTATTGTATTGGACAGCCAAACGAAACGTATTTAAACAGAGTTATAGACGTATATATATGTGTGTTTGTGTATGTATATACGTACATATATACATGTATATATGTATTTGTATATATGTGTATATGTTTTTAAATAAATAATATACATATATTAAATGCATATATATATACACACATATACATATTAAACCCTGATAAATGACCAACCCTGACAAATGTCCAAAAATAAACAAATATAAATACACATATAAGCAAAAATAAATGACAAATATAAACACTGAAATAAATGGCAAATGACCAAAAACATACAAATATAACTAGAGGTACCTATTTGCAAATTCAATAAGATGCAGAAGTAAATGATCAACCAGTACCATTGTTTGCATTTTCAATGGATAGGCAAAGGATACACACATATACATCGATTTGTTGAATGAACAAGAGACACGGAATGTAAAATGACAAATATATGTATGCTAGCCTGTTGTATGTGCAATGGAAAGTAGAAAAATATAAACTAATGCTAGAATGTATAAAGTAAGAAGACACTACATAAATGAAAATAACTATAAGTACCTACCTGGGACTTGGGATATTAGAGGAATGTGCAGAGGATGCTTGTCGTTGCTTTCAATTCTGCAGAGAATAACATGCAATTGTGAATGCCACTGGCTACTTTCCCCCTCTTATTTAGGAATTTGAATCTGACAATTGAATGCATTCAATTTGGTTGTTGTGTTTGAAATTTGAATTTGTTTGAGCATTTGAATTTGAAGTTGCAAGTTACATAGGTTTTTAAAGATGATATGACTGAATTATGCATTACATTTGGATTTGATGTTTATTTGGGGAGCCTTACACCTATATTTAATTGTGCAGGTACTTACAGGAAATGAAATTAATACATATAGCTGCCAGGGAGTGTGTAAGAGACTGTGCATTTCAAATCCCATAGAGTGAAAAGGAGATTGTGATTATGTCATGTAAAGCACCATTAACTGTGCATGTATAGTTGTAAATATAAAATGTAATGAGGGACAAACATTTGCAAGTGGGGGTATTTGTAACAGTAAATGTTTTAAATGAAATTGTAAATGAGCCTTTTTATGTGCAAGTTGACTTTTTTTATAAATGCAAAACCATGTTTAGTTGTCTATTATGATTGGTGAGTTACTCATTATGTTATGAGCAGCTATTGGTGTTGTAATTTTTTATTTGTTCATTAAAAGTTTTTTAATGGATCAAAGTTAAATTTTTTTTGAGGGGGTGGAGTGAACATGGAGGTGGTGGTTATTCAATGGGTGGCGGATACTGGGTCTTCTCCACTACCTAGGTTCTTTTCCCTTTCATCATTTCACCGTTAGCAAGCAAAAAATTCTAAGACCACGAGGAGCCTCGAATCCGTGATCAGTATGCTAAAATTGTAAATTTACGAAGGGAGAAAAATATATAAAATGACCTAAATTTTAAGCAGGGATACCCTTCTTAAGGGAGGAAAAACGCACCTCTCTATAATGCGATAACATAAGACCCCATCCCCCCTACAGGGCTTAAATTTGATGGTCGACCTTGCCTGTCAACAATTTTTTTAATGATGGTTATCTATTCAAAGGTGCCCTTAAAACATTATGATATACCTTAGTGTAAGTAAAATTATATATAAATCAAATATATATATATATATATATATATATATCATTATAATTCTATATAAATATTGACAATCTATCCAAAATCTCTTCTTTCATCCGATACAATCTTCTTAAAATTTTGATTGTATTTTATGGCAAAAATCTCTAAATATGGTCATACGGCCATCAAATTTAAGCCCTACCCCCTACAACGGTATAATTGTGAGATAAGGCTGACAGACTGATGTTGATGGGTGTTTAGGCACAAAATCATGGACAAAAAGCTCAAAACGTCTAAATTTTTGACATTCATATTTTAGAAGTTGTTGGCGCTAAGTGGATTCTGAAACAGAGCGGCCACTCTCCTTACAAAAACGCATTTGTCAAGGGCGGGTAGCTAGCTAGCAGGTATGTATATCTGTCATAAATATATGTCATTTTGCCATTCTACCTACGAACAAGCTGTAAAGAATTGAACTGCTATTCATTGCAAAGATGGATTTTCATTGAAGGTGTTTAAGGATTTTCTTTGCCAAAAGGGGTTTTCATTTGAAATATAGATTATGTGCTTTTGTGTTGAGGGTTTTTTAATTTTGCCATTTTAATTTTCCCACAACATAGAATTTTTTGAAGAAGTTGAATGAAATGAAATAAAAAACTGACAACCCAATGTAGAAATATGAGTGACATATATATTCTGCAATTGAAATAGTAGTGGAATAACATTTAGAGAAACCAAAAACCATGCAAAACATATAACCAGGTTGGAAAACGCAATGTGGATTCTGCAATTAAATGATATATTTTTAAAACCACATAAAACCCATAACATTGCCATTTTTGACATTCTCATTTTGAAGGTTGCTAGCAAGCTCGGAAGGGAGTTGCAAGGGTTTGGAGTCCGAAGCAGAGTGACCATTCTCCCTACCAAAACACATGTGACAGGCGTGTAGCTAGCTAGTAGCTATGTATATCTTCCAAAAATATATGTCATTTTGCCATTCTACCTAGGGACTGTGAAGAATTGAACAGCTATTTGTTTGCAAAGATGGGTTTTAATTGAGGGATTTCCAAGGGTTTTCATTTGGCTTTAGTGTATAGAGGGTTTTACAACATTATGTGGGTTGGAGGTTTCATAAATCATGTACTCACCTCCCACAATGGCAAGGTGAATGAAACTCCCTCCTTTGTTCGGACACCCAAGCTTGTCTTTGCAGAAAACTGTCCCTTCTCGTCCTTCTCCATTAGTTTTTTTATTATTATTTATAAATGGGCAGGGATGTGACAGTGTAAATGGTGATTGTGAAGAGAGTACTCCCATTAGAATGGGATATGAAATTTGAATAGGAGAAGAGAGTACTCCCATCAAAGTAGATGATAGAAATGTTGAGAAAAAACATATTGAGATTGTGAAGAACATAGAGAGCATGCAAAAAGTTGTAAAGAAAATAGTGTTGGAGATGATGTAGGTGATAATAAGAAGGCTAATTTACACATTGCAGCAGTTGCTCCTATGGGCCAAAATTTTAGTCATGAAGGAATAGGAGGGATATGATCAACTCTAAGAACCTTACAGAAAAGTTGATCATCTTGGAGGGGCATTGATTATCAAGAACAGAACATAGCAGTACCCATGATTACTCAGATGATTGCAGCAGGAAAGAAAGAACGGGGCAGAGCAGAAGATTTGAGTAGCTAAAGGAAGGAGGTATGGAAGAGAAATACACAACACAGTAGCAAATAAAAATGGGATGAGCTCAAATGGTAAATCGTTGGGTTTTGATAGTGATGACCATGTTCAAATCCTTAGGAGACATGTTACATGCTTCAATGTACAAAATGTTTAATTTGATAAACTACCACATCCAATTATGAGTGTGGCATACCCAATGAATGAGGCCAGGTGAAACTCCTCGGTGAATTTGATGGAAGAGATACCCCTCCATCGTGGCATCTAAGACAGTGGACATCCCTCGGGAATTATTGATAAAAAAACACAAAAGAGTACCTAATTGTGAAACTTGAAAGGAAGGAAGAGAAAACAAAGAGTCGCATGCAAAAAATTCCTGAGGCTATTGAAAGTGAGTGGTTTACAAATTGTATTAGCAATAAAGTTATTTATACCTGCATTTGAAGATTTTATGTAAGCAACTTGAAATTTACTTGGAGTGATGATTGGAAATATAATGTTTGTGTAGAAGTGGCAAAGCCAAGTGTGGAAATTTGGACTTGTAAATCCATTGTTCCATTGATGGAAGGAAGAAAAGAAATAGATGCCCTTGTGAGCCTGAACCAAGAGATCAAAAAAATTCAAATCAGGGGAGAAAATTGGTTAAGCTAGCCGGTCCAGTCTGCAGAGTTTAAGGAGCACCTCTTCCAACTAGATGGAAAGTTGTTATAGGAAAATAAATTTTCACCTACTGAAGCAATTTAGGGAGATGAATTTTTATGTTAAAATAGAAAAACTTTTTGGGACATGCTTGCCTCGGTAGGTATCTTCTTGTATACGTAGAAAAGCATGGTTTTACTTTAAAGTGGTAGGTTACAACTCAATTTTTTGAGGAGGAGAATAAGATAAAGGTTTAGATAAGGAAGCAATGTTTAGTGGTGGCATTTGGTGGCTTTGTTCTTTCATTTTTATCTCTGCTGTTATGAATGAATTATAAATTTATAATCCTCCCCTCTAAGCAAGCTGAGTATGTGGCTAATAGATCGTTTCTTTTGAAATTCAGTCTTTAAATTGCTTTCATTTTATTGCTGTTGTACGCATTTGTTCACAAATTCATAGTTTGTCTTGAATAGAAAGTAACAGGAGATCAACATGGTGGCTGCATCACAAATGGTTTGACACCTCAACAAATAGCATTCCTCAGAATTCGGGCCCCTCATATTTTATTCAAATGATGGGAGATAGGAAGTTTTCTCTAACCTTGTCATAAATCTTTTACTTATGTGTATGTTTTCCTATTACTCAACTCCATCTATCCAAACTGGCTCATTGCAAATTAAAAATAGCAAGTTTGACAAATAGCCTTGCAAAGATGCAGTCTGACAGATTTGTCAGTTACAATTTTATTGTGATTTATCTCATAAATCCTTAGACTGAAAAAAAAACTAACCCTATATAATATGGACTCATTGTTTGTATGGGAGGGACCTTCAAACTCCCAGTGCAATTGTCCAACAATGATTTACTATGCTGGCCAAATTCATAAGAAGAGCATAGAGTCCTGTATCCGGAGCATCATTGCTCAACTAAAAACATCACAAAGATTGAAAATGCCTCAGTCAACTACCATGTATGAGGATATGTAGAAATTTATGGGGATGGAAATCAACCTTCCATTCGAAGTTGCAATACACGCATAGCCATTTGGACTGATAATGGTCCGGTCAATGAACAGTATTGGTTCAAGTCGTTCCCAGCTCCCAGGAGGGGTAGCTAATGAGTGGCACAATAAAGATAGGTTATCTAAGAGATTTATATCATTTAGGGTGGTGAAAAACCTTTCGAATGAGCTAGCAAACCATAAGCTGAATATTTTTGAAGAATACCCTAAATTATTGAGTACTATCTGAGAGAAGGACCAATAATTTTGTCTCTTGCCATAAGTTTACATGTGGCATTATTTAAGAAAACAAAGTTTAGAGAAATAAGGGAATCCTGTATATGAAGAGGAAAAAATTACATCTCAGAGTCAGAACATGCAATTTCCTTCAGGACTTGGTCGGTTTCTAGCCGGCTAAGCTCCCTACTTAATTCAATGTGAAGTCAAAAACAAAAGGGAGACTACTCTGCTTGACGGCCTGTCTGATCTTAAACAGTCTTTTTTCTGTATCTTTCCATTAGGAATAAATCATGCCCATTTCTTATCACTTGCATTGTTTGTAATTCATTCTCATTCATAAGCAGTCCTAAAAAGTGCCAAGTGCTTGAATTGGACAACAAAGAGCAAGAAAGAAAAAGGATTCATATAACAACTGATTGATTATTTAAATAGAATAAATCAAATAGAGACTTGAACAATCAATTCAACATAACCAACAAAAACATTATTTTAAAGTACCTGTCACTAACACACTTTTCTTGTGTCAAGCACTTAATCATAAGGCCTTCCACAACTGCATTCTGCTTATCAAGGCCTTGATGACCAGCGAGCTCAATCAATCTATAACTGTCCAGTGTATTTCCTCTGCAACAATATAAACAAGCTCCAAATGTGATTTGAAATCTCAGTTCTAATGAAAATTCCACTTCACTTGTAAATTAAAAGGTAACTTGGTTCAAATAAAAATGCACTCAAAGAGAATATATGCAAGTCAGTCTCCCTAAGCAATATAAATGCAGATTTCACACTGTTAGCTCACCATCTTTAGTATTAGGGCTTTGTTGTGTGCGAACTGTGCAAGTGTAAGAGACTAATAGAAATTGAAACCAGGTTTGTCAGTTATAAACTGCAATCTAACAACAACTAGGCTAAATTGACTACATAGACCAATATTAAGTATTCAATTATATTCCAGATTGAAAATAAATACTCACATTTTACCACCACTCCCGAAGTGGAAACCAACTCTTTGGAAAGCCTGATATGTAATTTCCCCAGTGAGTATCACGTTTTCATGATGGAAACTAAATCTCCAACATCTTCACAATGAAAGGACTTCCTAATCAGGATTACTTGGTCTATGTTATCAACCAGACCTTGAGTACTCTGTCCAAATTTCTTTCTGTGATACTTAATTTTGTCGACTCCTTCCTCGGGAAGGGTGGGGTCCAACATGAAAGGTTGCCATTGCACCTGTGCCCCCCGAAAAAACAATATTTATATTCTTTTCATGAATTTGATGGCAAATGAGCAGCCACTCCATGTAAAGGTCAGTTTAATCAGCAAGTATGGTAATCCAAGAACAGCCCGACGGTTGACCTTTGTTAAAATAAGTAAATGTAAAAAATCTACAAGCTCTCAGTGGATCAAAAGTTGAAAATTGATCTGATTAATAAATCGCATACACAGTTTTGCTCCCTGGCATATCTTATAGAATGTTCGTGTGTATATCAGAGTAATTTTTTCTGGGATATTTTTTGCAAAATGGAAAAAAAATTCACAAAATTTCAAAATCAAATTTTTACGAAGTGGCAAATTATTTAAAAAACTTTCTTCAAGTTTTTGTACGAAATGCGCATAACTTACATATATTAGCTAAAATGTACATATATTATTAGTATTTCCTTAGTTTTTCTCAAATATTCGCCTATTATACTTAGATTGCTCATTTTCTGAAATTGAAAGATACTATTAGATTTCCATGGTTACATCTAAGAAAAGCAAACTAAGGCTGATTTGCCAGTATTTCGTCTTAACATTTATGGACATCTTCTTTTCAGCCTGGTCGTGATGATTCGTAATTTCATTTCCTTCATTTGGGTGATCCCAGTGTGACCCCATTGGATTTTCCTTGCTTAAGTGGTCTCTATGTTAATGTGGCTTGGGGGATGTGGCATAGCCAGGGAAGTAATGACAGGGATTCCATTCAACTAGTGAGCAAATTAATGTGGCTTGATGAATGAAGCATAACGAGGAGCAGAATTTCAATTAATTATGGGAGTATGAATGAGGCAATTGGCTTCTTAGCTTAACAGAAGTACTTTAAGAAATATCATCCATAACCCTATCCCTTCCCATTGGACAAGGGAAGCATTTGATGGAGGAGATACCTCCCCAACTAACAAGGGGTGACAATTGACTGAAGAGATACTCCAGTCCAACGCATGAGAGATGAATTTGACTGAAGAGATGGACAATAGGTAAATTGGTATCTCCCCATTGGACGAGGGGTGAATTGAAGGGAAGAGATAACCCTCACAAAGAATAAAGTAAAGAACCAGACAGACGAGACACCTTTCCCAAGGTGCAAGGGGAAGGGTGAATTTGCTGGAGAAGGCACTCCTCAAATTCAACAAAACAGATTTCCTCGCCAACAGAGTAGAGGTGAATTACTGTAAGAGATCTATGGATAAATTTGACTCTTAGAAGATCCCTCCTTAGCAGCTTAGTAGACGAAGAGTGAATTTGTCACAAGGATGCTCCTCAGTGGTGGAAACATAGAAGAATATTATCCATATAGTGAACAAAATAAAATTTACCACCTTCGACGATAAGTACATTCGCTCATTACTTAAACATCGTATCACCTAAGAAAGAGCCCAATTTCCAAAAAAAAAAAACAAATTCGTATTAAAAATGGGTATATATTCGTACCTCAAAATTATAAAGTTCCTTCGTCTCGTCCATAGGTTTCTCCAAACATTTCTTCCCAACAAAGCACCACGGACATATGGTATCAAACACAACATCAACTCTGATCAACTTTTTCAGCCCAAATGAAGAACTCATTTCTCCTCCTGTAAAAATACCCATAACATGCATACCATTACACTTGTTCACTGATTATGAAAGAATGAAAATCTTTATAAAAATGAGGCTTCACCTGTAATCTGAAGAGCCCTATTGAAGATTTGACAAAATGACAATAAAATCAGTTGAAATATCTAAGAGCTGAAACTCAATTCATATACACCCAATGAAATGAATCATGTACTACTTATTCAATTCTCTTCAGGCATTCACTAAAGGAGCTCCAACTCTCGAACATGTAATGTGCAAATACATTCCAAAGAACTTGGGGGGCATTTGGGAGAGCTTGGAGTCAATAAACCTGACAGGAAATTTGAGCTAGTTGATTCAATTTTCTAGATTATGTTAGACTTGACTGTACCCACCGAGAAAACAGTAGACTAAATGTACTTAATATAATATAATACTAGCAATCACACCTTGGTGTGTGATGGGCACGCCGAAGAGGTGTGGAAGGTCAATCAGAGAAAATTTTGGTCTATTTGTTGCTTACATTAGTGCACTACATGAGGTTAATTGGTAGGATATTTAGCAAATGATGTTTGTGCAAAAAGGGTCTTAATGGAGAAGTGATAGCTTCAAATCAACTATGCATCCACTTACAAAGACCCAAATACGACTAAAAAGACCTCCAAATCAGGAAAATAATTAGGGGAGAAGCTAATCTCCTGACAAAACGCACCTATGCATAGACATTATAACATAACACCCCATTCCCAATGCCAATCTCCTGACAAAATGCACCGACGGAAAGACTTGATGGACGGAGCTGACGGACGTTTAGGTGCGTGCCTTTTGGAGTGCCATCACCTATCCTGTTGCCAGAAAAACATGGCAGCGTCGACGGGTTTTCAAAATCCTAATTTGGAATGGACAAAAAGCCCAAAACATCGCTATTTTTGACATTCACATTTTGGAGGTTGTTGGGGAGCTCAAAAGGGAGTTGCAAGCGTTTGGAGGCCAAAGCAAAGCGGCTACTCTCCCTACCAAAACACATTTGATAGGCGCAGGCAACTAACTAGCAGGTATGTATATTTGCCAAAAATATGTCATTTTGCCATTCTGCCTAGGAATTGTGAAGAATTGAACGACTATTTATTGTGAGGATGGGTTTTCATTGATGGGTTTCCAAGGGTTTTCCTTGCAAAAAGGGGTTTTCATTTGAACTGCAGAGCTATTTACGTGCTTTTGTGTTGAGGGTTTTTTAATTTTTCCATTTTTATGTTCTCACAATACGTCCTTTTTGAGGAAGTCGAATGAAATAACTGACAACCCATTGTGGAAATATGAGTGACATATGCTTTTTGCAATTGAAATAGTAGTGGAATAATGTTTAGAGAAACCAAAAACCATGCAAAATATATAACCAGGTTGGAAAACACAATGTGGGTTTTGCAATTAAATGATATATTTTTAAAACCACATAAAGCCCATAACGTCGCCATTTTTGACATTCTCAATTTGCAAGGAGTTGCAGGGATTCGGGGTCGAAGCAGAGCGACCATTCTCCCTACCAAAATGCATGTGACAAGTACGGGCAACTAGCTAGTAGGTATGTTGTCTGCTAGAAATATGTCATTTTGCCATTCTACCTAGGGATTGTGAAGAATTGAACGTGGCAAAGATGGGTTTTCATTGACGGGTTTCCAAGGGTTGTCATTTTGCTTCAATGTGTAGAGGGTTTTACAACATTGTGTGGGTTGGAGGTTTCATAAATCATGTACTCACCTCCCACTATGTTTTCCAACCTGCAATCATACTGTGCATGTATATTTGGATCATATGAAGAAATTGAAACACAATTTTTACTCTATATAAGACTTGTTATAAATTTTGAAGGTGTCTTTCATTACATTCGTATTGTCTAAATAACAAAAGCTTTTCAAGACATTCATACTGTTTTGTAAAATTCCAAGTTGAAAAACATTGGGTGTTATAAAACCCGCAACCCACATACTGTTCTAAAACCCTTTACAAGTAACAACCCAATTGGTTTGTCACCCCTCACCTCAATTTGTTATTTTTTGTGATTTTCTTGAGAACTTTTTGTGAATTAGATAGTAAGAATGTAATGAAATTGGAAAACATTTGGTATTATGAAACCTGCAACACGCATAGTGTTGTAAAACCCTCTAGACATAACAACCCAATTGGTTAGTCACCCCTCAGCTCAATCTTGTTAGTTTTATGAAACCCCCACCTGCAACTCCTCCCTGTGCTCTCCACCACTTAGCTTTGAATGTAAAAAATGAAATAAATGGAAAACCACATTGACATATTGTTCTAAAACCCTTTACAAGTAACAACCCAATTGGTTTGTTACCCCTCACCTCAATTTGTTATTTTTTGTGATTTTCTTGAGAACTTTTTGTGAATTAGATAGTAAGAATGTAATGAAATTGGAAAACATTTGGTATTATGAAACCTGCAACATGCATAGTGTTGTAAAACCCTCTAGACATAACAACCCAATTGGTTAGTCACCCCTCAGCTCAATCTTGTTAGTTTTATGAAACCCCCACCTGCAACTCCTCCCTGTGCTCTCCACCACTTAGCTTTGAATGTAAAAAATGAAATAAATGGAAAACCACATTGTTTTTTCCAACTTGCAATTATATTATGCATTTATTTTTAAATCATATGAGGAAATTGAAATGCAATTTTTAGTGTAAGTAAGAGTTGCTTTAAATTGTGATGGTGAATGAACTTCACTACATTCTTGCTAGCTACAAAACTAAAGGTTTTCATTAGAATCATGTTGTCTACATATAATTCTGCCAAACTAATAACTTATAATTTTCCTACGATACATTGCACCAAAATTGTCTTGTCCATCAAAATTTCCTCTAGAACTTCCCTAACATTATTATCCTTTTCTAAAAGAGTACATAGTAATTTGAATAATCTTGCTCTTGAAGTACAACTTTTAATGCATTTCCAATCAATGTTCAACATACTTTGGCTAACTCCACTTTTATCTGATTCAATCAAAATGGGGAAAGTGGAGTTAGCCAAGGTATGGTGATAATTGAGTGGAAATGCATTCAAATTTGTGCTTTAAGAGCGAGATTATTTAAATTATTATATGCTCTTTTTGAAAAGGATGATAATGTTAGGGAAGTTCAAGAAATTTTGATGGATAAGACAATTTTGGTACAATGTGTCATAGGAAAATCATAAGTTATTAGTTTGGAAAGCAAGTGACACTTAGGAAGCTTCAAAACTAATATATAAAGCAATTATTACAGTTCATAGTGGAAAATATACTGTGTTGTAGAAGTTATTCATGATAGAATTTACTTGTTCAACTCCACCCATAGCATCATCTCTCACTTTCTTTGCCTACACAAATTATTGTGCAATACAAAACCTCTTTAGTTTGTCCACTTGTGCATTGCCATTTTCCCATTGCATATACTACACATGCACCTTCCTTAACTTCTCAATAGCATGAAGGATCTCTTTAGTCAATACATTATCTATCTCACTCACTTTTCTTTTCTTCTTTTCAAGTGTTTTAAGAGAATATTCCTTTTTCATTCCATGCATTCTAGTACCTGCTACCTTTAGTTTTGCATTTCTATTTTCCCATTGCACATACTACACATGCTCCTTCATCAACTTCTCAAGAGCAGGAACAATCTCTTCAATCAATACATTATCTATCTCATTCACTTTGGTCTACTTATTTTCAAGTGTTTTTAGAGCAGAATCCTTTTCCATTACATACTTTCTACTACCTGTTGCTCAAGTTTTGCATTGCCATTTTCCCATTGCACATACTACACATGCACCTTCCTCAACTTCTCAACAAGGAGAATCTCTTCAGTCAATACATTATCTTTTATTTATCTCATTTAATGTGGTTTGCATAAATTTCAAAGGTGGTCTTCATTACATTCTTACTATGTACTAAACAAAAGTTCTTCATTACATTTGTACTGTCTATATATAATTGCATGTTGGAAAACATTGGGTGTCTAATCAAATTGAGCTGAGGGGTGACAAGCCAATTGGGTTGTTACTGTGTTAATCAGAAAATATTTTGATTACATTCATATTGTTTTGTAAAAGTGCAAGTTGCAGAACACTCGGTGTTATAAAAGCTACAACTGGCATACTCTTGTAAAACCCTCTACATGTAACAACCCAATTGGTTAGTCACCCCTCAGCTCAATTTGGTTAGTTTTATGTATCCCCCACCTACAACTCCTCCCTATGCTCTTCACCCTTTAGGTTTGAGCATGCAAAATGAAATAACTCATAAGATAGAGTGTTTTCCAACCTGCAATTATTTTGTGCATTATAATATTTAAATACATGTTCGTGAAAAACAATACTTATTACACTTTAGAATGCGTGTCTTACTCACGTTAGCCTGCAATTCCCGTGGGTGCACAGAATCCAGAGAAAGGGATAGCTTCTCGTGCAAGCCACCAATCCAACAAGTTTTATGGTGAAACTCATGTCTACAACACGGGAAACACAATTTGATAGTGTCATTATCTCGTCACTTCCATCGTCATAATGTTTGCTCCCGTCTATCAGTTTCGTCACTTCTATCCCCCCATCTAGGCAGGCCTTGCACTCTGTTGTCCCATCATGTTATGTATGTTTCTATGTATGTTTTTATGTATTTTTTTATGTGTTTTTGTATGTTACATGCCTATGACATGCATTAGATTGTAAGGAGAATAGCTATTATTTTTGGTCAATCAAGGTGATCACCAAGGTTTTTGTGGACTTCTTAACCTTTATTCTTGCATAACCGATGCACACCGTGATTTGCAACCAATGTGTCTTGCAATAATTTTTATTTTGTGGTCGTTTATACAAGTAATGGTTTAGTTTACAATATCATTGAACAATGGTTACAATACCAATATTCATCATTTAGGTGTTCATTTTAGGTGTTCATTGAGAGACACAAGATATAAACAGAAGTTTGATAGTGGTATGTGGTATCCTCTTGTATGTCTTCTCTACCCTTATTGATTATTGCAAGTTATGGCCTCTGTCATATGTTAGGATAGATGAGTTTTTCATATATCCAAATGAATGTTTAGTGTTTCACAGTTCCAACAAAATGGAAAAATGACAGATATAATTGCTGATATATATTACTAGTGTTAGCAATAGGTTAAATTGGAAATTAAATTTTCGTTGTACAGTTTAATATGTTTGTTTATTGTTTTTCAAAGCTGGCATGTTGTAATCAGCACAACATATAATCCAATATTGGTGAAATTTAGAATAAAATGAATTCTTTGTGGCACCAAATATCTTTAATTTGCTAATTTAATCTATTGCTAACACTTGTCTTCCTTCCAGGTGGTTGATATATTTGAGGAAACAAAATTAAATAAAACAAGGGCAGGTGGATTAAGAAGGAAGTTAAGCTTCTACACTAAATATAGGTGATTCTAGCTGTCATAGCTTGAATTGCAAGTGTACTGGACAGTTAAATTTCCAGAATTTATTTTGCATTTAAAAGCTGATTTATTTATAGATGAGATGCTTGTTGTGGGGAATGCAAACAATTTGTAGTTTAATTTAAATAAAATAAATGTTACATTATTGTGTACCTATTATATCCCAAACTTTTACATGAAGGACATTTCCTCCTTGAAGTGTGAGTGTTACATGGGAAATGCTCAAAACAATAGTGAACGATGATATTGCATCCTTTTAATTATCCTCCTCATAATTGATTTGTGTTGATTTTAGGATGATTTCTCCAACACTACATCGATATGATTTATCTCCCAAAAATAGAACAGGAACCTTTGGATCCTTGGTAATTAGATCAGATATATTTGCAAAAGAATAATATTTATCATTTGCATTAGAGTATTTCTCCATTTAAATTATGTACCTTTGTTCAGTTGTGAAGAATCTTTGCATAGAACGGGTTTTGTAACGTTGTGATTAAGGAACATTGTTATCGTAATTGTTTTTACTTAGTATAATATACCATACAAAATGCCAAGGCAAGGCCATAATAACACACAAATGGCCATTAGGCTTCCCAAATTTTGTATTGGAATTGTTGTTCTATAACACAATGTAATTTTTTTGTAAACACAATGTGTTTTTCAATGTAGAAGCCTCTTTACAAATATGAGTATTCCTTGTTGCCCATTTTGGAGCTTTAGAAACACGCCATGTTGCCAATTGTATAGACTCATATGCCATGCTTTCCCTACAATGTGAAGTGTTTACTATGAAGTACACTATGTATTGGCAGTTAATAGAGTTTGCCTTCAATGAGAAATGTGTTATTTGATAAAATAGAACCCCATCTATACGTTTGTATATTTGCATTTCATGACAAAGCTTGGGTACAAGTATGTTACATGCATATGACATGTTCGTTTTGTCAGGAGATTAGCTACATCCATTGGCCATTAGGCTTCCCAAGTTTTGTATTGGAATTGTTGTTCTATAAACATAATGCAAAAGTTCTGCAAACACAATATGTTTTGCAATGTAGAAGCCTCTTTACAAATATGAGTAATCCTTGTTGCCCATTTTGGAGCTTTAGAATCACAATGTGTTGTCAACTATATAGACTCTTATGCCATGCTCTCCCTACACTATGAAGTGTGTACTATGAAGTACACTATGTATTGATGGTTAAAAGAGTTTGCCTTTAATGAGAAATGTGTTATTTGATAAAATAGAACCCCATCTATACATTTGTATATTTGCATTTCATGACAAAGTTTAGGTATGAGTGTGTTACATGCCTATGACATGTTGTTTTGTTGGGAGATTAGCTGCGTCCAATGGCCATTAGGCTTCCCAAATTTTGTATTGGAATTGTTGTTCTATAAACACAATTCAAAAGTTTTGTAAATACAATGTGTTTTGCAATGTAGAAGCCTCTTTACAAATATAAGTATTCCTTGTTGCCCATTTTGGAGCTTTAGAAACACAATGTTTTGTCAACTGTACAGACTCTTGCCATGCTCTCCTTGCACTGTGAAGTGTGTACTATGAAGTACACTATGTATTGATGGTTAATAGAGTCCACCTTTAATGAGAAATGTGTTATTTGATAAAATAGAACCCCATCTATATGTTTGTATATCTACATTTCATGACAAAGCTTGGGTATAAGTAAAGGCGAGATTCAAAATACATTATGTTTCCCAACCTGCACTACATGATGTTCACCATTGTCAACAAGTTTATTCATTATTACCAATAATGGCAAGAAATTGGTGTTGAACCTGCTATTTGTAATGCACACCTACATATATCAGGTATAAAAACCACAAGGGCTTGGGTATGTTGTGATGTGGAGGTTAACAAATGCAATGTGTTATGAAGCATGCAATTTTTCATCACACAAGATGTGCAGGTTTAACTATCTACCCTAAAGCTTGGTCCATGTCGTTAAGTGTAATTGACAAACAATGTGTTTTCAAACCTCATATCTATGAGGACATTCATAGCTGAACATGTAACAATCGAATTGGTTATTCAAACATGAGCTCAATTTGGATAGTTTTCCTAATTTGTAATAGTTCTGGACTGAACATTAAAATTGCAAAATTAAAAACCTCTCCACAAAAAAGCACATAATCAACTCTGCATATCAAATGAAAACCCCTTTTGGCAAGGAAAACCCTTGGAAACCCATCAATGAATACCACTTTTTGTGATGAATATCCGTTGAATTCTTCAAAGTCCCTAGGTAGAATGGCAAATGACATATTTTTGGAAAATATACATACTTGCTAGCTAGCTTCCCATGAATGTCACATGCATTTTGGTAGGGAGAGTGGGTGCTCTTCTTTGGCCTCTGAATGACTGAAAATCCCTTTCGAGGTCCCCAGCAACCTCCAAAATGTGAATGTCGAAAGTGGCGACATTTGGCGCTTTTTGTGCATTCCAAATTATGATTTTTAAAACATTATGACAGTTATGATGCATCTGACATGCATTTTTGTAGAGAGAATAGCCTCGTCCAATGGGCATAAGCTAATATCCCTACAAAAATAGTAAAATCAAGCTATTATCCCTAAAAAATGTATGTCTTGGACATGATAGCATAATCAGACATGTCTTATCCCTGAAAAAGGGCAATACATTATCATGTGTAAGCCATGTGGTTTTGTAGGGAGATCACCTTTTGCAATTGGACATGACTTTTCTCCCTAGAAGAATGCATGTTAGAGGCATCATAACATACAAAAATGCTTTAAAACATACAAAAAAGCATACACCACATGATGGGACAATTTAGTGCAAGGCCTCCCAAGATGGGGTATAAAAGTGATGAATTTGGAAGATGGGAGGAAACAATACGGCAATGGAAGCGAGGAGATAAGGGCATTGCAAGTCATTTTTCCCGGCTTTTGTCAGCCATGACATCATGGTAGAATTTCAACTAGAAAACTCATTACCCTGATGGCTCACATGAGAACCTATCCTTTTCACTGAATTCTATGCACCCGCAAGCATTGGAGGTAAACTGACTTGATGAAACATGGCCATTGTTCTACTATTGCTTTTTACTATGTTTTACCCACATGTGAATAGTTTATGCTACTAACATTTAGGAAATAATTTTTTTCTTTTCTAATTCAATAACAAGATGCACATTTGCAATAACCTCATTTCAAACTTTCCCATTGCATTACAAAGAAACATTACTAAACTCCAAATAACGAATCCATATTACATAATTTTATGATAACATTTTCTATTTACAATTTCTCAATAAGAATAGAGAGACATGATTACATACATAGCTTCCATAAGCTTAATTAAATAGAGATACAGATGGTCCAAATGTCCCTTCTTGGGCATACATCCCAAATGTCCCCAACATTGGTGCATACATTCTAGATGTCCCCATTAATAGTGCATACGTTCTAGTTGTCCCCAATATTGGTGCATACATCCTCAAATCTTGACTTCCAACTATATGAGGGAAAGCATCATTCAAGTGCTTTTCCACCAACCATGAACTTACTATGGTTCCCCGCATATCTACCTAACTAGTAAGATGGCCCTACCTTTTGACGAAGAGATGGATTTAATAACTTCATAATACTAGACTTCTTGAGAATGGTGTTGTGTACTATATATCTAGAGCTACCATATATTGGCTACAACCTACGTGTATGACTCCCTTTCCCAGTATGCAATCCTAGATCGCAGTGAACCAATAGTGTAAACAATGGCTACTTCCACTACTTTGTCAGTTTATGCGTTGCATTGTCTCCTCCATATATGTGCATTATGCACAGCATATAATTGTGACATTTTTGGCTCTTTTCAAGTCTTTCACTAATAAATGGTCCTCTACATATGCACCAAAGCTTACTTTGTATTATGCACAACTTTTATGTTTATAAAGTTTTAAGCCATGGTTTATAAATCCATATACATTATTCACTCGTTGCACATACATATATGTGTGGGCAATACTTATAGCATTTCAAAGATATCTATATAATAGTTAACATTTATAGCATTTCAAAGATATATATGTGTGTGTGTGTATCTATAAGTGTATATATATATATATACACACATCATATTTATTATTCCACAATAAGCACAATACGTATATATATTCATCGATATGCATATACATTAAGTGTACATATATATATATATGATGCTTATATGCATCAATAAATGTATAAGCACGATTTTATGAAGATCATAAACTCAAAACAAAGATCTAGTCATGTAATCCAAACTAAGGAACAATCAAGAAATCAAAGTCCAAAACCAAAACCAAAACAAATCATTCCCAAATTATGATCGAAGGTATACTTGCCAATTCCCAATCTAACTTGACTCTTCTTAACCAACTAGGGTCTAAGTGTGTGATAGCTCAAATAGGCATATTAGGGTTACCAAACCAAGCTCTTCTCCTGAGTGATAATCCCCCTCTCTTACATAAGGGCTCGATTCATTCCTACATCCAACTTAGTGCATCACAAAGGTAGTTAGCCATTCACATGAAATCCATTTGCATCATAAATCATTTGCATTATCAAAGCATTAAAGTAATCATATTGCAATACATATTCCTTCATCATATTTTTCATTAGTATAAACAAAACATAATCATACCTTAAAAAGCAATAACATCTTAATGCATATTTAAGTATTTCATTCATTTATTAAACATATTAAAGTCATGAATTACATTTATCATCATTTTTACTCATAAAGGTAAAAGTAATTGGTAACTAAGGAACAAGGTGTAACACATGAGTAAGACCTGTGTTCTAAATTGTAATAAGTATTATTTTTCGAGAAGATGTGTTCAAATATGATATTGCACAAAATAATTGGAGGTTACTCTGTGTTGTGAGTTCTTTAATTTCTACATGTTTGGAAGTTGAAGGTTTGAGAGCACGGGGTGGAGTTGCAAGTGGGGGATATATAAGACTATACAAATTCACCTAAGGGATGAGTAACCAATTGGGTTTTTACTTGTAAAGGGTTTTAAAACAATATTTGGGTTGCAAGTTTCATAACACCTAGTGTTTTCCAACCTACAATTACACATAGATAGTATGAATGTAATGAAAATGTTTTGGTTACTTACATAGTAAGAACCCAATTGGTTGGTCACACCTCAGGTGATTTTGGATACTTTTATGTATCCCCCATCAAAAATTATATTGACAATTTGAATGTCTTGGAAACCTTTTGTTTCGTAGATAGTAAGAATGTAATGAAGTTCACCTTGAAAATATATAACTCTTAGTTACAATATAAATTGGATTTCAATTTCTTCGTATGATTGAAACGAAAAATGCATAAAATAATTACAAATTAGAAAACATGACATGGGTTTCTGTTGTTCATTCTGCATGTTTAAATCTAAAGGATTGAGAACACAGAGAGGAGTTGTAGGTGGGGGATACATAAAACTAACCAAATTGAGCTGAGGGGTGACTAACCAATTGGGTTGTTATGTGTAGAGGGTTTTACAACACTATGTGGGTTGCAGGTTTCTTAACACCCAGTGTTTTCCAATTTCATTACACTTTTGCTATCTACAAAGCAAAAGGTTCTCAAGACAATCACAAAACATACCAAATTGAGGTGAGGGGTGACTAACCAATTGGGTTGTTATTTGTAAAGGGTTTTAGAACAATATGTGGGTTGCAAGTTTTATAACACCTAGTGTTTTCCAACATGGAATTTTACAAAACAATATGAATGTCTTGAAAAGATTTTGTTATTTAGACAATATGAATGTAATGAAAGGCACCTTCAAAATTTACCACAATTGTTTGTTATGGTAAAAATTATAATTCAGTATCTTCATGTGATTGAAAAATAAATGCATAAAATAATTGTAGGTTGGAAAACATAGTGGGTTGCGAGTTATTTCATTTTGCAAGTGGAGGATACATAATTGAAACCAAATCGAGTTGAGGGGTGACTAACCAATTGGGTTGTTACGTGTATAGGTTTTACAACAATATGTGGGTTGTAGGTTTCATAACACCATCTTTTCTCCAACCTGCAATTTTTTTGATAGTATGAATGTATTGAAAACCTTTTTTTATTTAGATAGAAAGAATCTAATGAAAGGCACCTTCAAAATTTATCACAAGTCTTAGGTAGACTAAAAATTGTGTTTCAAATTCCTATTATGATTGAAAGTGCTTCGTATAGTGATGAATGAGGAGGGTGGAGAGGGCGACCCTAAGGATGAGGAGGGTGTGAATGAAGCACGGGGTGATGTGGAGGATGGGAAGGTTGATATAATAACTCAATTATTGCATTGTTTGGTTGTGTGTATATGTTGTGCATTCAATTTATTTTAATATCAAATATAGTAAGCTATAATTTTATTTTTTGAATTTGTTGGCAGGTTGTTGTTGAATACAAAAGAGAAATGGAGAATGCGAGATATGTATATTACTATATGTTAAAACAATGTGCGAGAAAATTTCATGATTGGAAATTGTTCAACATGCACAGGATTCAGGTTCACCACCATCTTATTCTCACACTACAAAAGCATGGTTGAAGTGCGTTAAGGGGGCAACCAAAACGCTTGCCTCCTCCCCCTAACAAATTGAAAATGTATCTTCAAAAGAAGGTAGATAATATGGAGTACCAACTGAAGCTACGATATACTATCCAACACAAACGTGTTATTGAAAGGGTCTACAAAAAGTATGGTAAAGAACACTTCCGTCTACTTCCTCTCGAAGCAAAGGAGGAGGTGATGGAGGAAATGCGGTTATACAACAATGAGGAGAGAAAGGAGGAAAAAAGGAAAAAAATATTGATGTTACAAGAGAAAAAGAGAATGCATGGAATGGTAATGTAGAATTGAAATGTTAAATCTGATTTTTGGTTGATTTATTTTTTCTATTTTGATGCATACAAGGTTCACATAACGTTAACTTACATGACATGACAGGGTGATGGTCAACAAGTGAATGATGGCCTCGAGCAAGGTACTCTTGATTTGGAAGACGAAGCAATTCCCATGAAAGCACAAAATGGTGTTGTTCCTCCCAACTATCTGTCTAACATTGAGAAGGAGGAGTGTACACAGTCAAAAGTTTCAAGGCACCTTCACACGAAGAAACTAGAAGAAATGGTGATTTCAAAATCTTCTATTTAATGTTTATCTTGATTATTTCAATGAATTGGGTTTGGTTATCTTCTTTGTCTTCTCACACCTTTGCCATGTTTTGCAGGATAAGAATGTTATTGGACATGTGCAATTTGCCAAAAAGATGAGCCTTCAGCAATTTCAAAATCTTCTATTTAATGTTTATCTTGATTATTTCAATGAATTGGGTTTGGTTATCTTCTTTGTCTTCTCACACCTTTGCCATGTTTTGCAGGATAAGAATGTTATTGGACATGTGCAATTTGCCAAAAAGATGAGCCTTGAGCTTAAAAAGTGGGAATGTTTTAACCAAGAGGCTGAAAAGGTTGTGTTTGGTAATTGATTGTGAACTTCCAATTACTTTTTCCTTCCAATGTGTCAATCAAAATGCTTTACAATTTCATTTAAAAAGAATCATTTCTGTTATGAATATGTTGATTTTGATAGTATATCATTCCTTCAATTCAGGTTGATAATCGAGGAGATGATCACACTCATGTCGTAGTCCACAACGAAGAGGAAGAGGTTGTAGAGAGTGACCCTAAGGATGAGGAGGGTGTGAATGAAGCACAAGGTGATGTGGAGAATGGGAAGGTAGATATAATAACTCAATTATTGCATCATTTGACTGTGTGTATATGTCGTGTATTCAATTCATTTTAATATCAACTATAGTAAGCTATTTTATTTTCTGAATTTACTATGCAGGTTGCTGCTGAATACAAAAGAGAAGTGGAGAATGCGAGATATGTATATTACTGTATGTTAAAACAATGTACGAGAAAATTTCATGATTGAAGATTTTTCAACATGCATAGGATTCAGGATCACCACCGTCCTATTCTCGGGCCACAAAAGCGTGGCCGAAGTGCATTTGGGGGGCAACCAAAACGCCCACCTCCTCCCCCTGAAAAATTGAAAATATATCATCAAAAGAAGATAGATAATATGGAGTACCAATTGAAACTACGGTATACTATCCAGTACAAGCGTGTTATAGAAAGGTTCTGTAGAAAGTATGTTAAAGAACACTTCCATCTACTTCCTCCAAAAGCAAAGGAAGAGGTGATGGAGGAAATGCGGTTATACAACAGTGAGGAGAGAAAGGAGGAAAGAAGGAAAAAAATATTGATGTTGCAGGAGAAAAAGAGAATGCATGGAATGGTAATGTAGAATTGAAATGTTAAATCTGATTTTTGGTTGGTTCATTTTTTCCGTTTTGATGCATACAAGGTTCATGTAACGTTAACTTACATGACATGACAGGGTGATGGTCAACAAGTGAATGATGGCCTCGAGCAAGGTACTGTTGATTTGGAAGATGAAGCAGTTTCCACGAAAGCACAAAATGATGTTCATCCCAACCGTCTGTCTAATATTGAGACGGAGGAGCATACACAGCCAAAAGTTTCAAGGCGCCTTCACACAAAGAAAGTAGAAAAAATGGTGATTTCGAATTCTTCTATTTAATACTTGTCTTGATTATTTCAATGAATTGGGTTTGGTTATCTTCTTTGTCTTCTCAAACCTCTGTCATGTTTTGCAGGATAAGAGTGTTATTGGACATGTGCAGTCTGCCAAAAAAAGGGGCCTTATTGCAGTGGAAGTTGCAGTGGAAGTGGCAGAGGGTAATAAAGATGAACATGGGAACGGGGAGAGTACTGATCTGCAAGCGAGAGAGGGTAATAAAGATGGACATGAAGATGTTTTTCTGCGTCTTTGTATGTTACATGATTATGCGAGGCGCGTTTTGTCAGTAGATTAGCTGCGTCTCCTTCTTACTCTACGGCGGGCTTAGATTTAAAAAAGAATTTTGTTTTGTCGGGAGATTAGCTGCGGCCCCTTCTTATTCTACGGTGGGCTTAGGTTTAAAAAAGAATTTTGTAAGGTAGGCTGTCCTTTGCTTACGATTTCAGCTTTGGAAATGCCAATCGATGGTCACGAGATCGAAGCACTGGGAGACTGTTTTTCTATCGACATATACACAGTACATTTTTGTCCCATTTCCAGGCAACTATTTTGTATTGAAAACTTTGGTGGATTTACCATCATTATTTATGTCATTTTTGGCGAAATTGATGGGGCGAAGGTTTTCTTTCTACATATATGCAATCAGCTTTCCTTTTCTTTCAACGATCATTATTTCTGCATGTTAACTTTCTTACCGTTGGCCTCACTGATACCTTATGTGCAGTATATTGTTTCTTTTCTTGCTGGTGTTGTAAGACAAATTCAGAGGCCAAAATTATATATTTTTAATGTCTGCGGAACAATCTGTCATGATTTGTATTCTTCCCGAGCTTTCTTTTTTCAAAAATTTAGGGTTTCGTTTGTGCTGGTCTTTTTCTGATACTATAATTATTATTTTTATTTATTTTTAATTTTTTATTAATCACATAGTTTTCTATTTTCCTTTGCCATATAAGTAAAATAAACACTTCATGGTAGAAAGCATTTTTGTAAATTCCGACGTGTTCAAATGGCAATGAAATTTGTCTTTTACATGTAATCTATTGAAATTAAATTTTAAGGGAAATAAAGGTGATTTAGGTTAATTTAATAAAATTTATTAATATAATTATAATTTGTTGAGGTTTGAAAAGTGAATGGTGTGGTTTGTGATTAATGGTTTTTGAAATGACGTATAAATGTATAGAAAGTAAATAAATGAAAAATGTATTTATTTTGTTGATTAAAGAAAATATATTTTTGATGAAAATTCTAAATCTTGATCGTTTCTACTTAGAAAATGTGATTTTCATACCAATTACATGTTTTGGAACTTGTGTTGAATTCTAGTGTTTTGTTCAAGCTCAAGTCTGTGAGCCTAGGTCAAGTCTATAATTGAAAATTGGTCCTCTACATATGAATTCAACCCTATATAATGAGTATTTCTACTTTACTATTCTTCTAATTGACCTTCATCCACTTTACTCTTTTCTAATATCTAAGAGTTGATGGTATTTTTAAATACCTAGAGAGGGTTGTCATTGTGCCACAATGAAACATTTTTGCCTAGGTTAACTTCTAGAAATATGTGTAAAGGTTTGAATATATTATATAAGCACCTTAGGATGGTGCATGCAGATTTGTTATTCATTTTAATGAATCAAATTCAAATGTTTCACTATTAATCCCTCATTGAATGCTCTAGAATGAGAGAGGGCTTTGGGAGTCTAGATGTGTATGGATGCCAAATGATGCTAATGAATACCTTTAAATACTAGCACAATAGCATCAAATTTTATAATCATGTACTTAGTTGGCACAAAGCAAGAAAATAAAGGGGGTTAATCAACCAATATTTGAATTTAAATTTTAAAAAGGCAGGGATCAACTTCGTGATCATAAAAATGATTATGTGTGGACTAGCATTCACATCCAAGTGCATAATGACTATCTAGGTAGGTGTACAACTATGTGTAATAAAATACATGGATAAAATGAATGCAATGAAGTATGTTCATGTGTGGATAAGGTGAGGCCTAAATATGTGGGAATGTGTGTGTATATGATTAGAAAGGGTTAGGAGAAATAGCTCAACTTAACACAAGATTGTGGCATATGTCAATTTGTACATGTATCAAGACATTTCCTTAAACTGGGCATAAAACTAAATCGGAAATCATATGGATATATGAATTTCACCACATTAACATTTTGCCCCAACTTTGAGGCACATATGTGAATTATAAAATCATTTTGCATCTTAAAGTATGTAGCTCTCATTGTAAACATGCATGTAAATTAAATTTTTAGACATCAAAGGATACCAAATGGTGATGATATGTTTTGTCACAATGATAAGTCTATCTAGCACATGCCACTACTTAAAAGCTCAACTATGAATGTTAGTGAAAACATTTTCCCCCTTCAATTGGTCGTAACTATAGGACGAATGAACTCAAGGAGAGGGAAAACTATACATGATTTAAATAAATGTAATTTATAGATAAGCATGTGAGTATGCAATCATGTAAAAAAATAACAATAACTAACACATTAAACATGTTGAGCATGTAAAATTTGAATGGTAAAGCACATTAAGTGCATTTGGTTTGGAGATAGCATCAAGGAAGGTAGGGTGCCCTTAGCATGGATAGTGTAAATTGTGATGTGGCCCCTCAATGGCCAAAAATACCCATGTAGGTACATAGGTCACTAGATATCAAAATATACACCCAATGTGGTGTACAAGAGCATGAGTGCACATGGTGTAAGTAAGGTGATATGTCCGAAGTGGATATAGGTAAGATTTAGGGTAATATATGTGGGGAAAGATGTGATGCCCCTAGTATATAAGAATGTTAATATAAGTATGTAATGTGGAGGGGAAGACATAATGTCCCCAACATAAAGAAATGGAAATGTTCTGCAAGAGGGTAAGGCATAATGCCTCTTATGTGAATAGTATGTTAATTAAATTATATTATATAAGTGTGAAGCCATGATGCCCCCAATGTAGGTATATATGCTAAATATATGACAAGATGAGTGCACAAATATAAGGTATAACAATCGAAACATAAGAAGTAATGAGGAATGCATGTTGCCACCCCCAAGTAAAGATGTGACAATGGAAGCTCTATGTATGGTGGAGGAAGGCATGATGCCTCAAAAGTAAGGGTAACTTTAGAAGTATAATATAGAAATGTAGGATCAAAAGATAAGCTCTAGAAGCATAATATAACAAAACAGGCTCAACAAGTGGCTCTCAAAACTGTGATGTAGCAATGTAGATTCAATGTGTAAGATTTAATAAGAATAGTATGATAATATAGTATCAAGGAAAGTAAATTAATATCTTTAATGGTAAGGTGTGTGCCTCATAGTAAGATAAATGGCATGGGTATGAAAAGAGCACAAGATATATAGGCAAAAGGATAGTAAACATGAAAATGTGTAATAAGTATAAAATGGAAGGTGATGAGGCAATGTAAGAAAAAAAAAAGTGGTAAAAACAATAATCATAAATAGAAAAGGAGAAAGTTAGAGTAGGAGACAAAAGGGTTAATCCAAGGGGAGGAATAGCTCGACAAGTGGGAAATAAAATCAAAGGAAAAGGTAAGTAAAGCATAGGCATAAAGATTATGTAAATAGCAAAAGAAAATGGAGATTTTAAAAAAAGGCCCCCAAATTGAGGGGAAGAGGTATGAAACTGAATATAGAAGGTAGAAAGAGTGAAAAACATAAAAAAGGTGTAATAAAAAACCGACGTGAAATAAAATAGGAAAACCAAGAAGATAAAAGTGAAATCCAAGCTATAAGTAATTATGGATATATACTATAGTGATGCTTATAAATAATTGAACAAAATTTTTGGGTGTCACCTTATGTTTTGGATCATTTAAGAGATCATCTTCATATTCCCAACACAAATCATCCAATTTATCTTCATGTACTTTTTCTTATTGTTCTTCTTTGCTTTCCTTTTCAATTATGTGTTTCTTTTTAGTATTTCTTCAATGTAGGTGTAAACACATGATCAACAAGTATAACACTAGGCATTTGTTTTCTTGCACACTCTTTATTCTTAACTTATTATTGTGGTAAAAAATATAGGCATTTGATGTGCCACAAAATCTTATTTTACACATCAAATTCGAGTACTTGACTTCTTTTGCATCCTCCATTTATTCTTGTTTGAAGTGTTCTTTATTTTTATCATTTATTTTTGGTTTTGGAAACACTTTTTTTATCTTAGGTTTATTAGGTTATATTTGGTGTTTCTTCTTTTGCATAAGACGGTATCATTTTTTGTTCAAACTCCACTAGTAAGAGGATACAACCCAAACTTTTAATTAGCATTTCATTTGTCATCTCTAAATAAATCCTCAAATGAGCATATAATTGTGGTTTAGCTTTTGTACATATTAAGAGATCCTCTAGATGCATATGTTATATTAGTTTGTAGGATCAATAAAAACATTTTAAAAAATCCCATTCCTACATCTTTATTATGATGTATAGTGGTCCATAGTGATTCTTTGGTGGGATTTACTCATCATAAAATGAAATAAATGGATCAAAAGGAGGAGAAGTAGCATTAAACTCAATATTTCTCATAAAAGTTTCTTCGTGAAATTTATTCATTTTCAATACTATTATTATTTGTATCATCAACATGTGTCTCAACATTGCTTGTACGGTGTGAAAACATGTTAGTGTATATTTGTAATCAATTATTAGCTAGTGATGCTAATGGTTTTCCATTACCATTAACCCCTTCAACTTTGGTTGTGTTGTTGTAAGTGAGATTTTGTACCATGTACTTAAGACCATGTAAGTTTGAATGTAAATGACCTTTATCTCAACAATAGTTACAAAATGCTTGATCACTATACAATCTAAGAAGTGATTTGTTGGGATTAATGAAAAAATGGGAGGGAGTGTTTAAGTAAACTATCACTTAGCAATCTTTGAAGAAAAACATCCATAGGTTCTCAAATTTTGGTAAAATTCCTTGATGCATTTGGTTTGAATTCAAAGGAAAAGTGGAAGTGTAAATAACTTGATGAACACTTTCCTCCGCATTATTTCCCTTCAAAAATTTATATGAATTCAACCCTATATAATGTGTATTTCTACTTTACTATTCTTCTAATTGACCTTCATCCACTTTACTCTTTTCTAATATCTAAGAGTTGATGGTATTTTTAAATACCTAGAGAGGGTTGTCATTGTGCCACAATGAAACATCTTTGCTTAGGTTAACTTCTAGAAATATGTGTAAAGTTTGAATATATTATATAAGCACCTTAGGATGGTGCACGCAGATTTGTCATTCCTTTTAATGAATCAAATTTAAATGTTTCACTATTAATCCCTCATTGAATGCTCTAGAATGAGAGAGGGCTTTGGGAGTCTAGATGTGTATGGATGCCAAATGATGCTAATGAATACCTTTAAATACTAGCACAATAGCATCAATATTTATAATCATGTACTTAGTTGGCACAAAGAAGGAAAATAAAGGGGGTTAATCAACCAATATTTGAATTTAAATTTTAAAAAGGTAGGGATCAACTTCGTGATCATAATAATGATTATGTGTGGACTAGCATTCACATCCAAGTTCATAATGACTATCTAGGTAGGTGTACAAATATGTGTAATAAAATACATGGATAAAATGAATGCAATGAAGTATGTTCATGTGTGGATAAGGCGAGGCCTAAAAATGTGGGAATGTGTGTGTATATGATTAGAAAGGGTTAGGAGAAATAGCTCAACTGAACACAAGATTGTGGCATATGTCAATTTGTACATGTATCAAGACATTTCCTTAAACTGGGCATAAAACTAAATCGGAAATCATATGGATATGTGAATTTCACCATATTAACATTTAGCCCCAACTTTGAGGCACATATATGTGAATTATAAAATCATTGTGCATCTTAAAGTATGTAGCTCTCATTGTAAACATGCATGTAAATTAAATTTTTAGACATCAAAGGATACCAAATGGTGATGATATGTTTTGCCACAATGATAAGTCTATCTAGCACATGCCACTACTTAAAAGCTCAACTATGAATGTTAGTGAAAACATTTGCCCCCTTCAATTGGTCGTAACTATAGGACGAATGAACTCAAGGAGAGGAAAAACTATACATGAAAATAAATTTAATTTATAGATAAGCATGTGAGTATGCAATCATTTAAAAAATAACAATAACCAACACATTAAACATGCTGAGCATGTAAAATTTGAGTGGTAAAGCACATTAAGTGAATTTGGTTTGGAGATAGCATCAAGGAAGGTAGGGTGCCCTTAGCATGGGTAGTGTAAATTGTGACGTGGCCCCTCAATGGCCAAAAATACCCATGTAGGTACATAGGTCACTATATCAACATATACACCCAATCTGGTGTACAGGAGCATGAGTGCACATGGTGTAAGTAAGGTGATATGTCCCTAGTGGATATAAGTAAGATTTAGGGCAATATATGTGGGGGAAGATGTGATGCCCCTAGTATATAAGAATGTTAATGTAAGTATGTAATGTGGAGGGGAAGACATAATGTCTCCAACATAAAGGAATGGAAATGTTTTGCAAGAGGGTAAGGCATAATGCCTCTTATGTGAATAGTATGTTAATTAAATTGTATTATATAAGTGTGAAGCCATGATGCCCCCAATGTAGGTACATATGCTAAAGATATGACAAGATGAGTGCACAAATATAAGGTATAACAATCGAAGCATAAGAAGTAATGAGGAATACATGTTGCCACCCCCAAGTAAAGATGTGACAATGGAAGCTCTATGTATGGTGGAGAAAGGCATGATGCCTCAAAAGTAAGGGTAACTTTAGAAGTATAAAATGGAAATTTACGATCAAAAGATAAGCTCTAGAAGCATGATATAACAAAACAGGCTCAAAAAGTGGCTCTCAAAATTGTGATTTAGCAATGTAGATTCAATGTGTAAGATTTAATAAGAATAGTATGATAATATAGTATCAAGGAAAGTAAATTAATATCTTTAATGGTAAGGTGTGTGCCTCATAGTAAAATAAATGACATGGGTATGAAAAGAGCACAAGATATATAGGCAAAAGGATAGTAAAGATAAAAATGTGTAATAAGTATAAAATGGAAGGTGATGAGGCAATGTAAGAAAAAAAAAAGTGGTAAAAACAATAATCATAAATAGAAAAAGAGAAAGGTAGAGTAGGAGACAAAAGGGTTAATCCAAGGGGAGGAATAGCTCGACAAGTGGGAAATAAAATCTGAAGGAAAAGGTAAAAAAAGCATAGGCATAAAGATTATGTAAATAGCAAAAGAAAATGGAGATTTTAAAAAAAGGCCCCCAAATTGAGGGGAAGAGGTATGAAACTGAATATAGAAGGTAGAAAGAGTGAAAAACATAAAAAAGGTGTAATAAAAAACCGACGTGAAATAAAATAGGAAAATCAAGAAGATAAAAATGAAATCCAAGCTTTAAGTAATTATGGATATATACTATAGTGATTCTTATAAATAATTGAACAAAAATTTTGGGTGTCACCTTATGTTTTGGATCATTTAAGAGATCATCTTCATATTCCCAACACAAATCATCCAATTTATCTTCATGTACTTTTTCTTATTGTTCTTCTTTGCTTTCCTTTTCAATTATGTGTTTCTTTTTAGTATTTCTTCAATGTAGGTGTAAACACATGATCAACAAGTATAACACTAGGCATTTGTTTTCTTGCACATTCTTTATTCTTAACTTATTATTGTGGTAAAAATATAGGCATTTGATGTGCCACAAAATCTTATTTTACACATCAAATTCGAGTACTTGACTTCTTTTGCATCCTCCATTTATTCTTGTTTGATGTATTCTTTATTTTTATCATTTACTTTTGGTTTTGGCAACACTTTTGCATCTTAGGTTTATTAGGTTATATTTGGTGTTTCTTCTTTTGCATAAGACGATATCATTTTTTGGTTCAAACTCCACTAGTAAGAGGATACAACCCAAACTTTTAATTAGAATTTCATTTGTCATCTCTAAATAAATCCTCAAATGAGCATATAATTGTGGTTTAGCTTTTGTACATATTAAGAGATCCTCTATGCATATGTTATATTAGTTTGTAGGATCAATAAAAACATTTAAAAAAATCCCATTCCTACATCTTTAGTATGATGTATAGTGGTCCATAGTGATTCTTTGGTGGGATTTACTCATCATAAAATGAAATAAATGGATCAAAAGGAGGAGAAGTAGCATTAAACTCAATATTTCTCATAAAAATTTCTTCGTGAAATTTATTCATTTTCAATACTATTATTATTTGTATCATCAACATGTGTCTCAACATTGCTTGTACGGTGTGAAAACATGCTAGTGTATATTTGTAATCAATTATTAGCTAGTGATGCTAATGGTTTTCCATTACCATTAGCCCCCTTCAACTTTGGTTGTGTTGTTGTAAGTGAGATTTTGTACCATGTACTTAAGACCATGTAAGTTTGAATGTGAATGACCTTTATCTCAACAATAGTTACAAAATGCTTGATCACTATACAATCTAAGAAGTGATTTGTTGGGATTAATGAAAAAATGGGAGGGAGTGTTTAAGTAAACTATCACTTAGCAATCTTTGAAGAAAAACATCCATAGGTTCTCAAATTTTGGTAAAATTCCTTGATGCATTTGGTTTGAATTCAAAGGAAAAGTGGAAGTGTAAATAACTTGATGAACGCTTTCCTCCGCATTATTTCCCTTCAAAAATTTATTTGAATTTTTTATATTTGGAAGGGTAAGTGACTTAAAGGCATTTTATGCTAGCAATTTGGAATTTATAATTTTTACATGTGTTATTTCTGTGAAAGAAGCAATTTAAGTACAAATTATCTTGAGTAGGTTTAACTAATGCCTCAATAAAAATGTTTTACAACTCCAAATCATGTAAATTGGTGATAAGTTCAGAGCTGCATAAAGACTAAAATTGGATGACAATCACTAATATGTTCATTTGATCCTTGGGCTCACTCAAATAGGTCAACCCTTATTACTCTAACGTCCATTTTAACTTTGAATTTCCTTAAAAGTACTTTGATGAGATAATCAAATGAATGTCTAGATCCATGAGGAAGCAAAAAGAACCACTCAATAGAATAGTATTTAAAGTGCATGAAAATATCTTTGTTAATAACTTATCATCATAAAGGAAGCTTACACATGGAACTATATGCATATGATAGATTAGATGGGTGTTAGGGTCATCTTTCTATCATACATTGAAAATCAAGGCACCACAAACCCATAGATAATGGATGTGTCACATTATCAAAACATAGTGTCTTATGTCTAGCATCTTTGAATTCATCACTATCTTGTCAAATTAACTTTGCATCCATTTTCTTTTGTACGTGGTTTATTTTATAGAATAATGCATCTAAGGTGGAGGAAGAAATTGTGACTAGTTAGTGTTGGGGGCCACTATGGTGTATGTAGGCATAGTTATGAGAGGTAAGAGGGGTGGATGAAGTTACAACTTGGGACAATGGCATGGAAGAAGTAAGCTACTTAAATTCTATTTAGGGTATGGGATGTAATGTTGGGTGCAGATATAGCTTGGATAAATGGTAATGGTAGGGCCTAGTAGTGGTGGATGAAAGAGGCATGGCGGTGTAGTACATCATGTGGGTAATAGATATTTCAAGAGGGGAATAACCAAGAGCTAGGATATGCGACAATAGGAAAAACATTAATAGAAAAGATGTGACAATCTGAAAGTAATGAAGCAAAGAAAGATGAAAGAAATAAAGCAAGGAAATGTAGAGAGCTAAGTCATATTTACAAATAAGATGTATATGTCATAAAAGTGTAGATATGAAAAAACTCTAGAATATGTATAAGAAACACTTATAGAGAATAAGGTTGTGTAGGATTAAGTGGGTTCACCAAAATGTGAAGGGAAATAAGCCTTCCTCATGAGAGTGATCTAGGATAATCCAATGAAATGCATGGACATAAGCATAATTAACCCAAATTTGATAAGTGAATGACATGGTTAGTGGGCTAATATTTTTTAAAATAAAGCATAAATATACACAAAGTGAATAAGAAAATAAATGCTTGTAGCACACTAACTAAAGAATGTATGGCATTGATGAAGATTATGAACCTTAACTACTTCTACCAAAAAAATGCACTCTCTTTGTTATTTGTAATCTATCCGAGATCAATTTTGTGAATATAGGTCAAGTCCATAGTCACAAATTCATCTTTTGTGTTTAGATTTGACCATGTGTAATATGTATCTTTGCTCTATTGTTTACTCATTTGATATTCATATACTCTACGTTTTTTAATATCTAAAGGTTGGTGGCATTTAAAAGTACCTATAACAGGTTGTTGTTGTGTCATAAAGAGACATGCTCTCCTAGGTCAACCTTTGAAAAGGCTTGTGAAAGTTCAAAGACAACATACAAGAACCCTAGGATGATGGATGGAGATTTGTTACTAATTTTAATGCAAAAAATCTAATTGTTTCAATCTTGGTTGCTTCTTTAATGCTCTATCTAATCAGAGCGGACTTATGGAGTTAGGATGTGTATAGATGTCAAATACATGATAATCAATGCTTTTAAGTATTATTAGCACATAGTATTAAATTTCACAAAATGTATACTTAATTGGCTCAAAGTAAGAAAATAAAAGGATCACTCGATTAAAATTTAAATTCAAATTTTTGAAAGGCAGGTCAAATCCACGACCATGAAAATGACCTTGAATAAAAAAAACCATTATATCTAAATCCATAACGACCATCTTTAAATAAATGTATAAAAGCTTGGTCCAAAATAAACTTATATCACAGAACTGAATTTAACGTTAAGGTATGATCCAATTCCATATCATTAAAAAGATTCAATAATTTAAGTAATGATAATTCAATCTTCAGCTGTGTAACAATTGATTGTTTATTCATATGATTTTGTATTCTCATTTTTGTACAACATTATAATTCTATTAATGGGACCCCTGTGCCCATTAATCATTTTCCACCTTATACCAGTGATCTGTAAGCATACTATAGTAAACAGCTGCGATTTTTCAACTTATCAAAAATGACAATTTGATCTAGTGTTGGATTATTTCAATCTGGGTTGAATAATTGACAGTTCTAAAATGTACATCTAGTGTTTTTCACTCCTGTACTGTCCTTTGTACTTTTCTTGCATCCACTAAAACCAGATAAATTTACGTACAAGCTTGAATCCATTCTTCATTTCACTAACTTCTATCATTTTCTCATTTCATACAAAGCCATTTTATGAGTCAGCTTGTCTGGAACTTTATTCTTATGATGTTTTGTTTCAGACATAACCAAACAAATATGAACAAATAAGTTTTACATTCTTTAGTTGATTGAAAAAATGCCTTTGGCATCCATTTCTAAGTACAAATATACTTAAGGAGTTCGTATTTCTTTATTTTGGATGTTGGACTGTATGTACAAAATCAAATTGACCCTTCAAAAGAATGTTAAATTGATCGTATTAAACTAAAGTTGAGGTCTGCTTTTAGAGTTTATTTCAATCATTGTTAACACTGTTTCAAAAAATGGATCTTCTTTTTCCAACTAAAGTCGATATCTTTGACTTATGCCAAAACTTTTATGGTTTGAATTTTAATATGTCATATCATAGCAGTTGAAAAGTAAGAAATGTTTGATTAAAAAAATAATTGGATATGTATTTTGGTTTAAAAGGTTTAATGATTGTTCAGAATAAACAATGATTTCCAAATTAATATAGTTCTATTATATAGTATAATATATAATATACAAATTTAATAAAAGAAATAATAGTAAACAATAAGATAATTGGATATATATATATATATAAATTTTTATTTTGAAAGTTTTAATTTTGAGAGAAGATTTTAGCAAAAGTAAGAAAATTAATCTCTTTATTCAATATTTTCAACGATAATTATACTTTTAAGCTTTTTTGACGCACAACCAACTTAAAATGATAATGTTCATTACCTTAGATCATTGACAAGCTCATAAATTCCTATAGATTTATTCACTTTGCCCCATTCCCCATCTAGATCTTTAATAAGTGTTTTTTACCTTATAAAATGAAGCGTTGAAATATGGCATTTTATCTCATCTTTGAAATGAAGGACATTATCTGAATTTTCATCTCCTCTTGATAGAAAAGACAAAGAAGGGTGATCATCTCCCTTTGGAATGAGATAAAAGAGATAGAGTGAGGCATCCACTTCTCTAGGATGCTCTTCTTGTCTTATCTTATGAAAGCCTTAATTTTTGCATATGTACTAAAAAATAGGCGTCATTTTTTAAACTGCATTTTTTCAAGAAGAGTCTAATTGTGTATGAATATTCAATTTTGGATGTCATTATGGTACTATTTTGAACATACAACACAAGATTCCTTCAAATTGTGATCACCTTGTCATGGAGTCAAATCAATCTTAGATCCAATTTTGGATCAAACAAAACTAAGAAGTATACAATTATATTTTTTGATTTTTGAAAATAATTACACTGTTTACATACTCTTTTATCCCAAATGCAAATTTTATCGAAGGATGCTTATGAAAGCTTTTATTTACTCAACATAAATATATGTTTGAGTTGTACTTAGGCTAATACCACATGGGTCAAATTTCTAAGACAATTATTATAAGGCATCACATACTCCAAAAATTGCTTTGAAATGAAAAAAGAGGTATAGGGTGAAAAGATTTAAAACAAATGAATTATAATTATTGTTCCTCTCCACATGGTTTAAAATTATTATTATTTTACATTTTTTTCAATTTATTACAAGAAAATGCTTTAATCTATCTAACTCTTCATCTTTGAGTCAAATTTATAAGACAAGGGTTTTTATAAGGCATAACATAACCTCAAAAGTGTTTGGCAATGGAAAAATAGGTAGAGGGTTAAAAGATTTTAAAAATAGATTGCAATCAAATTATTCTTCTTCACATGGTTTAAAATTAATGTTATTTTACATTAGTATTTTACAATAAAAATATTATAATCTATCTAATTCTTTATTTTCTTTAACTTATAATTTTAAATTATATATATATATGATATATATATAAGTTAAATAAAAAGAACAATTAAATAGATTATGTGTGTGTAATATATGTGTGTGTGTGTGTAATATATACATGTTATAATTGTTAAAATAAATGGTAGCTTATTTGTACTTTTGTCAATATATTGGAAGTTATACAATTTTATGTATTGTGGATAACAATAGTGGAAAATAATAGTCATTAAAATAATTATTTGATAGATATAGATGATGATCAAATTTAAAATCTATACACGTCAATTGGTAATTATAATAAGAAAAGGGACCCACATAACACACATATTAGGATTAAGCATAATATCCACCTTTCAAATACTATGTCTTGATTATTGTAATTATTCATATGGATAGTAAATATTGTATGTTCTTCAAACTTCATGGAAAGGGTAATTGGATCCATGTGAGGGTGAAGATGTTATTTATTCATGTTATTATTCTCATAAAAACTTGAGATATTGTTGCAAGTTGTCATTGAATGGGGGTTATAGTTGAAACATCAACAGTGGGAGTTGCAAAGCAACTTCCTTACTAATGGTCCAATGATTGCATCAAGTTGAGGGACAAGAAAGTGGCCAAAAGTGTCAGTATTGTCTAAACATGTACATTATTTTTAAAACATGGCCAAGGCATAACGCATATGCATTAGCATTTTACTACTATAGAAACATAAAAAAACATAGGTTGTCATTTTCCCATAACACATGGCCTCAAAAACCTTTATAAAATATGAATTATGTTATTTTATAAGCATATTTGGTAAATAAAACCATTTGCAAGCCCCCTATTTATATTTTTCACAATGTTCCATCAAAAAAGAAGCAAGTGAGTTATATTTTTTAAGTTTTTAGATTAAATTTTCTTTTGATTTTCCATGAATTCTCATTTAGTAGAATAAATTTCTTATTTTTGTTAATTTTATACCAACTCTTATGAACCTCAATCTAGAGCCTAACGTGGAAGTGGGATTACCAAAAGAAAATCTCATGCCACAGGAATATCCTCCAACACTTCCCATAAACTATCTATAGACACTGAAAAAAAAATTGAGGCCTATGAACACCATTTTTCACATCGATTTCCCTTTTTCCCCGCATAATTGCATAATTTTAAATAATTATGTGATTATTTTCTAAAATGTTATTCTTTATTAATTAAATACTTTTAATTCTTCGTGGCTGCCAAGTGGGTGGTTTTGGATTTGGTGTCGCCGTGGATACGTGGCTAGCGACATAGGTTTGGTTGGCGTGGTGAAGCAGGGTGGTAGCGGAAGGAAATAAATGAAGGAAGGTGGTGGTGGGAGTTTACAAGATTTTTGTTTGGCTACATTTATGGAATGTCTTGTCGAAGGACGGCGAGGTGGGATTATAGTGTTGATGGGACGCTTGCTCAGGTAATGGTGTTTAAGTGCCTTTATGCTCTTAGAGTTCCTCATTTTCACCATCCAAAATGATGGAGACCCCAGTTTGCTTGTCGTCTACTAGAAAGATATGGGCTTTCTATGGGCGAATCTGGCATGGGCGACTGAAATCAGTATTTAAAGACTGGTATGAATTGGTCCTGGGGGTGGCAGAATTGCTTTTAGGGGAGGAGTTTATGAACTCGGTGGAGCGTTGGCAAACAAATGTAGATATTGCGATAGGATTTCTTGCTGCGCTCTTGGACCTGGAGGTGTCGAAAGCCATGTTGTTGCTTATGGCAAGAAAGTTGGTTTGGGATAGCTTGCTGGAGGAAGCTATGGATGTGGTGATTATCACCGAGCTGGGTGTAGGGATACCTCAGCCTTGAGACTTGCAGCGAGCTCTTCTTGTTGGCATGAGGGTAAAATGGCATCCTTTCATCTTGGACATTAAAGGTGAGGCTCTACGGAGGCATCGTGATCGGGTATGTTGTGGGATGATTTTCTTAAAGCACCATATGTTTCTGGAGCCATCAGGAGGGGTGGATTGGCATTGTCTCTTTAGGGACTTCTTGATTGTCGATGGTGTGATAATGGTGGAGTAATTGGTTTTTCTTGGTCTATGGTACTGTGTTTTGATGCTTAGTCCTTTTGTCTGTAAGGGTCTCTTTGGTTGCTCGAGTTGCTAAATATGTATGGGGTGTCTAGTAAATGTAGTTTAGTCTTGGTCCATTTGGCAAGGTGGCGTTGTCTAGTTTTGGTAGTTTGTGGGGAGGTTCTGGGGATAGTTCTGGAGTTTTTTTATAGCAAAATGAACTAAAATGTAATATCTTTTTTGAAATCAATATAATCATATTTACAAATTAAAAAAAAAATACTTTTAATTATTTAATTAATTCATTCCCCCATTTTATATAATTAAATAAATTCTTATTTATTTAATTATTCATTTTCATTTTCCATCTATAGTTAAATAATTATTTTAATTATTTAATTATTCTATTGTTTTTTTCCTCCATAATTAAATAAATCTCATTTATTTAATTATTTCTCATTTTTTCCTCCACTATTAAATAATTAATTTAATAATTTAATAATTTTTTCTTTTCCTCCACTTTTAATTAAATAGTTGTTTTTTTATTATTTTAATTAAAAATCAACTTTTTCTTCTTCTTCTATGATTAAATAATTACTTTAATTATTTAATTATTCACTTTCCCTCCTAAATTAAATAATTTTATAATTATTTAAGTTACTCCAACAACCTCTTTTTATGTGTCATCCTCCTCTTTTATCTCAATTAACCTCCACCCTTGATAAGGTTCTATTACCTTTTAATCTCCACCATTCATCCTTAACTAAACCCTATTTTTCCCTAACCCTATTTCTTTGCTTCTCAAAGCAATCTCATCCATTGATCATCATCATTATTCATCATTTAATTTTGGCCCTTCATTTTGAATTGGTTTTCTATAAAAGGGACCTATCCTTTTCATTTCAAGGGTACAACCACTATCTTTGATATTTTTTTGTCACTATCATCAAACCTATTATTGCATACTACAAATATGAGGGAAAGCAAGCATATAAAGCAAAATGAAAAAGAGCAATGAAGGTGATTCAACTATGGGATAGGAATTATGGTATTATTACTTTATTATCTATGTTTCTATTGTCATTTGTGCTTCATTGTTGGATTGGGGTTTTTAGGGCTTGAGTTTTAGGTAGTTGGTGGTTGCTACTATTGATTCATGCTTTGTACCTTAATTTTACCCTATCCTACATTAGTGAAACTGATGTGAATTAACCAGATTGGAAGAAATTTGTGAGAAATTTTGAGTTTTCAGGTTCGCAATGCAACTAAAAGGTAGAACGACTTATACACTTGATAGAATGACACAATTACCTAAGATAGTGACACAATCATTGTACAATGTGATGCGTGCAAGGTTTTTTGAGTCACATCTATTACACATAATGACACATTTGACTATCTTAGGGAACAATCTATAAAATCACTTCATTGTTTTTTATTTTCTATCATTTTCTTGGTTTCTAGTTTTTATTCTGACATCTTGACAAATTGCTTACATCATTTCTATCATCATATTTTCTATCTTTTTGTCAAATTTTCTTGTTCTTGTAGCTTTCAGGTTGTGTGTTGCATCTATCAAACAGTACGACTCATTTGACTAATAGTCAGCCGCATCTGATAGACTATCCGCTACAATTGCCAAACAGTTTGTCGTGGTCACTTCCTGGTTCACCGCATTTTTCTGCTCTTGCAATGCATCAATCTGCCACATCTGTCTATTCCTATGATGCATCAGTCTGCCACATTTGTTAGACAGAACGATGCAATTGTTTGTCATCAAGTAAAAAGGTATAAGCTTGGATTTTTTTATTTTATACCTTTTTCATTCATTAGGACAAAGGGTTTTTGTGTTACTAATATCTGATTTGCAACTTGTGGCAATCATTGGGAGAAGACCTTGTTATCTAGACTACTAATATATGTTATCTGTACTAGACCTTGTTAAAAAGAATAAGTGATTTCTGAGTTTGGTGCACTTGCACATTGTGTTAAGTCCTAGATTGGTGTGTGCATATCCTCTCCCCTTGTGCTTCATGTGATCTTGGGTGTAAGAGAAACACATATCAATCTCTTTTATTTTTTAGGAGGCCTTCCTTTGAGATACATCCTAATGAAGAACTCAAGGGGGACGACGTCAAAGCACATTTTTTTGAGCAAGCTATATTAAGGGTGTGAAGGTGAAAGTTAGTGGCATTATCTAGGGACGTTATACCTTGCATGTCAATAATTTTGTAGAACAATTGACCACAATCATGTTGACTAGAGGTTTAAGTGTCTCAAGTCTGAAGTATACCTATGGTGTTCATCGACCTCCTAGAAAGCCATTGTTATTAGAAGCCAAAGACCTTTTTGGTCGTCTACTATAGTGGTGCAAGGAATGGGGATCGTACCTCGAAGTTACTTACCACATCTTTCCATGGTTGAGGTGTAAGGTATCTTGCTAGAGTTTACACTCTTTCAAGGCTAGGCATATCAAGGTGGTCCATGAACTTGGTATACCCTATTCAACCACTCCTTGGATGAAGATTTAAAATCACTCTTTCGAGGGTGAGGTAACCCTACTTTAGTAGAAAAAACCTATTACTACTAGCTAGGTTGTGCTTGTTTTCATTGTGTACAAACTAAGTCCAAGTGAGTTTTGTGGAAGAAAGCTTTTGAAACACTTGCTTACCTTGAAGTCAAAAGAGTCAAAATCAACCAAAATCTATTTTTCAAGTGTTTTCTCACATTTCAAAATTGCCCAAAAAATGAAAAACCACTTTAAAACATTCAACTTAGGGCCAAAAGACAACTACATTTTTTAGACAAAACACCACATTTGAATGACAATACATCGCATTTTCTAAGACAGAACACTACATTTGAATGACCCTGAACCACATTTGTGGCTAGGAACAACGCAACTTCTAGTTCTCAAAATTTTTGGGAAATTCTTGTGTAGTCTCATTCCTAATCAATTCTTGATAATAACCATATCTTCATATCATAGACTTGCTCAGTCCAATTTGTCCATTTCATTACATTTCACTTAGGTTTCCTTTCATTACATAGTTGGTCTTTGTTTATCTTAGGTCATTCTTAGCCATATCCATTTTTTATATTTTAGACTAGGAAGCATATCATATTGTTGATCAGTTCATTGTCACACATCTAGATTGTCCTTGACCTTTCCCTTTTTTTTCTATCAATCATCATCATCCAAGTTGGGCCTTAAAACTCATGTGTCTAGTTTAAGGTTCACTTTATCAAATCATCATCATCCTTTTAGCTTTTGTCCTCTTAAGGTCTTGATAGTTTGATTTGTTACCTTGAGCTATTATAGCTTGTTTAGCATCCTTCCCTTAAGTCCAAAGGTGCATATCTATAGTCTCATTTTTCATCCTTTAGTCTTAGTCTCACATCATAGCTTTGGTCATAGCTCCCATTTCTATCCTTGCATATCTTAGCTTTGGTCATGTCATCATATTGTCATATTTGCACCATAGACTTTGGTCATAGTGATATTACCATATCCTAGTGAAACATAGAAAAATAGGGTTATAATGGACCTGTCTTTCTATTTTCATTAGGAAATGAGATCCCCACAAAGAATTGACTAACAACCATTAGGTGAATCAACTCAATGTGAAAACTTGCAAATTTCCTTATGCTTGAGGACAGGGGTAAAGTTCAAACAACACTTTTGGGAGAAAAACTAAAAATAGAAAATCCACATAATTATGCCAATTCAAACTTGCAACAGCAATATAAAGCTCAATATTGATAGAAACAAAATTTACTTATTACAGATCTAAGAAGGGAAGAATGATGTTTACCAGTCACCAAAAGTCATTTTCAGGAGGCTATCAGGGACTCATTCGCCCATAGGCGAATGGGTCTTTTTTCAAGGTTTTCAAGAAACTTTCGAGATCCTCTAAAATTGATCTATAGCTTATGATTTGTCCAGGTTTCAGTGTCGAAAAGTCAAAAATCAAATATGTAGGTGAGATTCCCTAATTTGACAACTTTGACAACTTTTGCAACTTTGACAACTTTTCCAACTTTGACAACTTTTCCAATCTTGCTCTTCAAGAGGTTTTCAATCCTTCTTCAACCTAAAATCTGCAACAAAAACACAAGAGGGAAAAATTATTTGTTTTTGGTGATGGGGTTTGCCTTGGTCAAACCCCGTTTGAGTAATTAAACCTTGAATTGAAATAATGAAAGCATGAAAGAACGAATGATGAATGAACAATGATATGTTACCACTCAACAAACCCTTGTATAAACCTTTGGAAATATGCAATATTGATCTTGATCTTGTGCCAAATGGCTTCAATGGATGTGAATCTTGATGCTTGAAATAATGCTTTGAATGTTTGACTTGATCTTGAAACCTACATCACAATGTTAGCTCCAAAAACATGCATGATGCAAGAATAGTTTGACATGATGATTGTATCTTGAATGCTGCAATAAATCACTGATAATTCTCTCTTGAATTCTCTTGAGCATCAACTTTTCTCTTGTAAATTTTTTCTCAAAACTTCTTGAAAACGTAGACTTGAATTGATAAAATATCCTTGTATTTATAAGTATGTATCATTAATTTCCCAAAATTCAAATATTACAAGACGAAATTGAAATATGGATTTACGGACATTAAAATACTACCAAAAATATATTTTAAATTTATTTTCAAAGACCTAGGGAGGACTCATTCACCCATAGGTGAATGGGTCCCAGGTACCTATTCCTGGAACACACATTGCTCAAGGTAAAGTGTTATGTGTTGGCATTAATAGTTGTCGGGTTTCGCCTTTGAAAAATGTAATTTATTAGGCTTGTAGATGAATAAAAGGGCTTATTAAGGCATAATTAAGTCCAATTTAATTAGGAGGGCTCAAACATAGTGTGAAAATGTAAAGGGATGCATTTTCTACACTACATTTAGCCCCCACTTTAGTGAGAGGATGACCTTGGATCAAACTCACACTTAAGTAGACAATCAAGAGAGGTCTAATTCTACAATTTTTGGAAGGATAAGATAACAAAGGTCAATGATGGTGATCAGCCCCCAATATCTAATATCTCATGGAAAGCCAACAAAGGCATAAGGAGACATACCTTTGTTAAACATATATATGCAACAATGACAAGATACTCAATCATACAATGTCATAGACTAAAAGAAAGAAAAAGAAAAAGAAAAAGAAAAAGAAAAAGAAAAAGAAAAAGAAAAAGAAAAAGAAAAAGGGGTGGATCAAGCATCGACTATTTGTCCAACTCGATGTGGATCAAGCCTTAGCTTTTTGCCCAAAAATGTTTACAAGCGAAAACTCATTGTCCACTATGCAAACAACAATGCACACTCACACGAGCTAGTGAAATTTGTTGTCCACTAGGTGAGCCCTAGGAAGTGGCCAATGAGAGAATATTATTAGGATCTCATAACCATACCAAAGTTATACCTCCTAATAACTTTTATAAGGCGCCACACAATATGAACTTCGAGCTTCATAAGGCTTAGCAAGTTGTGTTATGATAAGCACTTATGAACAAACATGGCCCTACTAGCAAGCAAGGTGTGTTATGCTTGGTGGCCATGAAAAAGATTATAAATTTGAGCTTCACAAGGCTATCAAGTTGTGTTATGCTCAGAAATTATGAACAAAATTCAAATAGGATAATAAATGTTCAAAGGGGTTTTGCTTCTAGTTCATGTAAGGTCTCTCCTTAGGGAACATTGTGCCTAATGTCTCCAAGAGAGGACAAGTCAAGGATAAAAGATTTGCAACTCAGGGAATGAAATGTGTAGCATCACCAATAAGAGGAATTTCATATGCCAAGAAAGGTCACACTCTTGAAGGACATCAAACCCAATGACACCACCAAGAAGAGGACACATCACAAGAAGTAAGAAGATTGCACTATGAAACATGAATATAGTCAAAAATGTCAAAATGATAATGCCAATGTATGCCCCCACTTTAATTAAATTGCTAAACATCATGTTGTGAGCAATTACTTTAAAGTATCAAATGATTAATGTTGAACAATAAAGAAGACATGAGAGCTTATTTAGAAAGCCCTATGTCAAACATATGTTTCCAAATGAAGCTATTTCATGAAAAAGGGGTTGCCAGGTGAAATAAAATTCAAAAATCACACATAAGGGATCCATGGATTTTGGGTTAATGTATGTCTTTGCTACAATGATATTTTGGGTCAACATGGAAGAGACTTAAATGATATTTTGGGTTAATGTATGTCTTTGCTACAATGATAGAGAGAAAAAACAAAGAAAATATTTTGGGTCAACATGGAAGAGACTTAAATGTCTTGACACCTTGTATCATCCCCAAAAGGAAAACACAAGACAAAAGAAAAGATAAAGGCTTACGACATATAGAAGAATGTAGGTACAAATAGAGGAATGAACATAAAGACATGCCATACAAAACAATACGGGGGATCACATTACATGCATGTAATCACACAAAGACCATGAAAAGAAGATAAATACAAGACTATTAAGGCACATGCAAGTCAACCTATAGTAGTTCATCTTCATCCCAATCTTGTTCATCATATGTCGAAGGAAAACAACTAATCAAAGGGACAACGTCAAGTGAAAAACTAGGACAATGACCAAGTTCATCATGTGGTGAATCACTCTTTGTAGGAGGATCATCATGGTTGTTATCATTTAAGTTCATAGAAGAGGAAAACAATAAATTTTGCTCATTATGCACTTCCTCATCAATTTAACAATCTCATTATCATCAACCAAGTTAATCACAATAGAAGGTCTAATGATAATATCCATGGAAGGTTCTTTTTTTTATTATGTTCAAGATATAGGAATTTCTTGTTGTGACGAAGGTGGAGAATCATCATGCATTTCTTGAGTTATTTGATTTTTATTTGTTGACTCATCTTTTATTTGTAACAGATGAGCAATAGCACGATGTCTATGCCTATGCTCTCTAGCATTTTGGTTTCTTTTTGTTCTATTTTCAAGTTGTGATTGTGTATGAGCAGGTTTATCAACCATTGGTTTCTTTTCTTCCCTTAAGGGAGGAACAAAAGGAACCATGGGAGGTTGTTCAACCACTTTCTCTTTAGCTTTATAAACTTGTTTTATTTTAGGAGGCACAATGGAACTTGTTTGGTTATCTCGTGGTCTCTTATAGGAAATGGGTAAAGGATTTTTCATGGATTGATCTTGGTTACTTGGAAGGGCTTTTGGTTCAATCATTGTCTGATCAAGGATGGGAGGCTCAATCATGGGTTGAGGCATATTGATAAGGGATAACTCTGCTATGTGCTTTGCCTTAAATTTTGATAGGATTTGAAAAAGAAGTCCTCATGAGGCCTAATAGGTTTCATAGGTTCAATCCAAAATAAATCCAATGATAAATTCCCATGGGATGACACGGGATTAAAGCCACTATGGTGCAAAGTAAAGATTGCATTGCCAAATGGAAACTTTAAGAATTTATGCACAACTGATGAGACAACATTCATGGAGCGAGTCCATGGGTAACCTAACTTCACACAAAATTGGTCCGACGATGGGATGATGGAGAATGATACTTGATTATTTTGGTCCAACTTTTAGAGGAAGAGTGATCAAACCTATCGTAGGGAAAGAAAAACCATTATGTGTTTTGATCCATGCTTTTGATTTCTCATAAGTATCTTGGTAAAGCTCATGCACAAATATGAATTCTTCAGTTATCAAATTCTCTATACATACGAGATCAATTAGTATCCCATTAGTAATCTTGTTATTGATTCTTCTAGCTATGTAAAGAGGATCATCAGATGCATGTTTAATTATGTCATTTTGTGAGAAAGCAATGTCAAGGGGAATTTTGTTTTGGCCCTTATGAGGTCAAACTTAAATTAATTTTATCAAAGGGTTTATAGGATACTTTTTCCTATGATGATTAATGATGTAAGAGATACTACACAAGATTTATGTTCCTTGTTCATATTTAAGCATTTTCCTCATGTTATTTATGGTAAGAATCGTAGTACCAACAATATATTCAGAACTTAGGTTCTCTTGAGGAACATTAGCAACCATTATTTCAACATCAATCACATTGGTTGTTGGTATGGAGGTCATGGGTAATGAAGTGTCAAGGGTATGATCCATAGTGGGTTGACTAGTGTCAACACTATGAGCGAAGGAGTTAGAAAACCCAAGATCCACAGAGAGTGATGTATCGTGGGATGACATGAGTCTCGAACTACATCTCGTGATAATATTGGAAATAGAACACCAAGTTGTGAAGCTCATACAAGTTTGACAAACCCAAGGTGCACCCAAAATGGGGAATAGGTAAAATGCAATCAAACACCCTAGAATTCATGCAAGTATGTAAAAAGAAATTTCCAAATTTTAAACAAGATAATGTGTTGATTATACTGTACAAAAATCTAAAAAATGATACAAATTTGAATTCAAGCAATGTTGTGAATTTGAAAAACTAACCTTAATATGAACAATTTAAAAAAACAAAAATACTTAAAACTAAAACAACAAACTAAATGCAAGAATACATAATGCAGGAATAGTGTTTTTGATGCTTAGAAATGCAGAAAAAGCCATGATCAGAGACTGATTCACCCATGGGAAAATGGGTCTTGCTTTAGGATTTTTAAAAATTAATTTACAAATTTCTGAATTGATTTTTATGCTTTCATATTCTAGGTACAAACAGGTGGTTATATTTTCAGATTTATGAAAAATTAGGTCTAAATGCAAGTGCAAAATGACAAGCAAAAAGACCTAATACGAGATGCAATTTTGATTTGATTTTTTGATGTAAATGACTAATCATGCAATGTTATATAAACACTATACAAAATGACTGAATTTTTTGAATTTTCTAGATTTTAAAGAATGCAACAACATTTGCAAACCTTTAACCCTAAATGAGATGCAAAATAATGCAAGTAAACAACCCTAAATGAGATGCAAATCAATGCAATGCAATGCAAAGTTATAAAAATACTAGATCTAGGGTTGAAATGGGTTCCAAAATTAGAAAGTTATGATGCTCAAATGTTGGGTTCACCAAACTAAAACATAGAAAAATAGGTTCACCAATATGGAACATAGAAAAATAGGGTTATTATGGACCTATCTTTCTATTTTCATTAGGAAATGAGATCCCCACAAAGAATTGACTAACAACCCTTAGGTGAATCAACTCAATGTGAGAATCTTCATATTTCCTTATGCTTGAGGATGGGCATAAAGTTCAAATGGGGATTTTGGGAGAAAAACTAAAAATAGAAAATCAACCTAATTATGCCAATTCAAACTTGCAACAACAATATAAAGCTCAATATTGATAGAAATAGAAAACTTATTGCAGATCTGAGAAGGGCAGAATGATGTTTACCAGTCACCAAAAGTCACTTTCAAGAGGTTATCAGGGACTCATTCACCCATGGGCGAATGGGTCTTTTTTTAGGGTTTTCAAGAAAATTTCGGGAGCTTCTGATGGGTGATCCCACAATACTGGTTTACAATTTTTGGCCAAACTCTACATTGAACTGAATTTTTTTAACTAAATCTTCATTTTCGAGCACCTATAGCAGCTAAACCGTGAGGAATTTGAAGATGATGCAAACTAGTGATTTGTGATATTTTGTCTGTAGATTCTAAATATATTTTTTTCAAAAAAAATTGAATAATATTGTACTTCATTTTCCATCTCCTTCGAAAACTAGTTTTTAACAGAAACCGCCATTTTTAAAGAGTGACATCACTGGCTAATACATAACTTTTTTTATATAAAGGATAAAATTCTAATTTTTCTAAATTTATATTTTTAACTATGATATCTAGTGCATGGAATTGGTTTCATAGAATTTCATTGAATATTTTTTTTTAATTAAGTTTCAATGTCAAACCTTTTACAATTTAGACATGATTAACTAGCTAAAGCATAACTTTTTTTGTATGTATTGAAATTCTTTTTTTTTGTTGGATCAAGGACATCAATATCTAGTGCACTGCTTTCTTTTTTTTTAAATGATTATCTGCTATTTTTCCACATGTGCATAATAGAGCACTTGATTTTCAGTGAAAAACCTATGTTTAATCAAACTAAAAAATAAAATACATAATAAAACCAAAACATATTAAAATTATATTCGATGGATAGTTTGTTCCGAGGACTACCATCATCCAGTTGGGTTTGTGAAGTCTCCTCCATTTTCATCCTCAACCCGAGCTTCGAAGGGAAAAATTTTGCAAAAAATTGGTGCAAGAGGGGGAGAAGGGGGAAAAAGGGGGATTCGCTCGAACCCCTCTTCAAGCGAACCCCCCTTGACCTTTCGAACGAATGGGGGTTCACTCAAAAGGGGGGTTCGAGCGAACCCCCCTTTTTTCAAAATTTCTCTTTGTTTTTATTCTAGAAAACGTGAAAAATGAGGGACCCATCATTTAATAGGCTTTGTTCGAAAGGGGTTCAAGCAAACCTTCTTTGGGTTCGTTCGGACCCTAAGTTTGTTCAAACCCCCCAAAACCCAAAATTTTCTTCATGGGGGTGTTTTTTGCAATTTTGCTTCCTCAACGAAATTGTAAACCAGTTTTGTGTGATCACCCTGATACTAATCTATAGCTTCTAATTTGTCCATGTTTCAGTGTTGAAAAGTTTGAAATTGTTGCAAATATGGGCTTGTCTGGTGGTGTTGTCATTGATGTCAACACTGTTTAGTATGATGCAGATTGTGCATGTATAGTTGAGATGTTGTTGAGATGTTGTGAGCACATGGAGCTATCTTATTTGATTGTAGATGAGTTGCGTTGATGAGTTTTCCAAGTGCTTTTGAGAAAATTAATAAAGAAGAGAAGTCAAAGTGATGAATGTGTTCGGATTGTGCTCTGGTATGTGCTTCACATTTCTCCTGTATTGATTCTATGCCTATGCAGTTCTTAAGGTTTGTTGATGGCAATCTAATGGTGATATATTCTGAGTTTTAGCTTCTGATGAGATCATATGTGAAAGTTGTGTCCACCGGTATGTGTATTCCACCAGTAGAGTTGATCTTATGTGGACTAGGAGAAATGTTTCTGCTCTGCAGTCCTCCGCTGGTTCGTTTCATATCTTGTGGATCTGGGATTTGTCTTATGATGGTATTCTCTGTGTTTTGGAAAAGAAGGTTGAAGTTTGGTAATCTAGAAGTCATGTTTCTATGTTCCAGTACAGGTTTGCATAGTTCAAATGATCTGGTGAAAGGTATTTAGTGTATGGAGTATATTGTTTTGTTGCAGACGTATCTGAAGAAGTCTAAGACGAAGTCTCGTGAATATTGAAGCGTGTTGAGGTGTCCACATGTCATCTTCATGTTGGGAAGTGTGTGCATCATTCTTCATTTGTGTCTTCATTAGGTTTGGCCAACCTGGTGTTTACACTTCATTCAAAGAATAAAAATTAATTAAGGAAGTGTGTGGTTGTTTCAAGAATGTTATTTTTTTATCTTGAAAAATAATTTTATTGGTCCTCTCTTATTCATTTCCACTGTGGGAATCTTGAGTTACCGACCTAATTTGAATTTATGAAATGAGTTATTTGTGGTTGACCTTGGTAAATTCTTCTAAGGTTGAGAATGGTATAAGAGCAAGTCGAATTGTATGACATTGTGATGAAAAGTGACGAAAGTGAGCCACAATCATAAGAGCAGAAGTGTGTGAGTGTGAGTAAGTTGTGACAGTTGGTTTTAGTGTGTCAATTCCTAAAGGTGGTGAGCTAAAGGTTTATGCAATTCATTTTCAAGGCTATGAAGGTGTGTTAAATGCAATGGTGGATCTTTTGTTCTCTTTTGTATCTGTAAGCAGTGAGCCTCCCTATTGGACAATGAGTCCTTTGTAGGCAGTGAACCTTTGTATTCAAACAGTGAGTCCTCTTTTGGGCAGTGAGCCCTTGGCAGTGAGCCTTTGTATTTAGTTTTATAATCTTTATATTGTGAGTTAACCCTCACTGTGGTTTTTCCCTTATTGGGTTTTCCACGCAAAAATTTGGTGTTCATTGTGTTGATTTACTTTTCATTATTTATGTTTCATGCTCATACTTAATAACAGAATAGTGTGGTTGAAGAATTGATAAGTGATAAATTTTTAAGTTTGAATTTGTATGACAACTGATTCACCCCCCCCCCTCTCTCAGTTTTCCCGCACATGTTTAACATAAATCATATATGTAGGCGAGATTTCATGATTTGACAACTTTGACAACTTTTCCAATCTTGCTCTTGAAGAGGTCCTCAATCCTTCTTCAACCTAAAATTTGTAACACAAACACAAGAGGGAAAATTTGTTTATTTTTGGTGAATGGGGGTTTTCCTTGGTCAAACCTTGTTTGGGTAATTAAACCTTGAATTGAAATAATGAAATCATGAAAGAAGGAATTATGAATGAACAATGTTATGCTACCACTGAACAAACCCTTGTATAAACCTTTTGAAATCTGCAATATTGATCTTGATCTTGCATGAAATGTCTTCAATCGATGTGGATATTGATGCTTGAAATAATTCTTTAAATGCTTGACTTGATCTTGAAACCTACATCACAATGTTAGCTCCAAAAACATGCATGATGCAAGAATACTTTGACATGATGATCAGATCTTGAATGTTGCAATAAATCACTAATAATTTTTCTCTTGATCAACTTTTCTCTTGTAAAATTTCTCTCAAAACTTCTTGAAAACTTAGACTTGAATTGATAAAATAACCTTATATTTATAGGTATGTATCCTTAATTTCCCAAAATTCAAATATTACAAGCTAACATTGAAATATGGATTTACAAACATTAAAATATTTCCAAAAAATATTTTAAATTTAGGTTCAAAGGCCTAGGGAGGACCCATTGGGCGAATGGATCCCAATTCCCTATTCCTAGAACACACATTGCTCAAGGTAAAGTGTTATGTGTCGGGATTAATTGTTGTCTAGTTTCCCCTTCGAAAAATGTAATTTATTAGGCTTATAGATTAATAAAGGGCTTATTAAGGCATAATTAAGTCCAATTTAATTAAGAGGGCCCAAACATAGTGTGAAAATGTAAAGGGATACATTTTTCTACACGACACCTAGTTACACCTCTTGTCACTTTGCATCCTAATCTTGGTCATAGTGGCCTCATTATTTGGCATTCTTATATCTCAAAAATCATAAAAACATAGCATAGTTTCACACCCATCTTGTATTGTCATCCCTTAGATTGCATATTACTCACCAAGTTGTGAGTCTTATATGGTCCAAACTTGGTTACAAAGGAAGAGAAAAGAGATGAACTACAAAAATGACCCCTATCTTAATCCAACTAGCACCATGAACTTTGAGTCTTCTTCAAATGAGTTGTCCAAGTCACAATCTAAATTTCCAAATCCCTTTGAGAATCGCACCTTACAAGAGGTCCAAAGATGCTTAACTAAAGATGAAATTGAAGAGGCTTCCCAAGAGCCTAGAATAGCATGCATTGTAAATGAGATAGTAGTGGAGAATCCCCAATGGTATCTAATGAAAATTCTACAAAGTGGAACCAAACTCCCTCCCAGTTTTGATGTCAACATGCTTTAATAATCATAAATAAATGGTGTTACACAAGACCAAGGACACATCACATCTACTCCCAACCATACTACTTCACAAGTACATGCTACTTTACCACTAAGGGGAACGACTCAAAACACTACAATGGTCAACATAACCTTCGCACTAATATTTGGAGCACAAGGTACCCAACCTATGTCCCAACCACCTAGCATCACATCTACGAATCCATTTGCCTCATCATCTCATACCATAGGGGCTTCATCTACCAATCCTTTTGCAACATATTCATCCCAAATCATACCACCATTCACCAACACCATGGGTCAAAACATGTTGAACACCAACCCACCCAAGATGCAAACGGTTAACATTAGTGCTCCTAAAACACAACCTCCAATGACAAGTGTTGCACCAAACACCAATTTGAACTTGGGGTCAAACCAAAACACCAACATGTCCCAACAAGGTCTCAATTTGGGTATTCCTCCACAAAACAACTAAGGGTCCACTCAAAATAGGAAAATCAAAACCCTCATGGTCAAGCAAGTTCAAACCCATTGCAATACTAATCCAATATCAATCCCCCATTCACATTACACAATCCACGCATCAACAAAAATCCACTCTTCACTCCCAAATTCCAAAACCAAAATCCATCCTCATCACATTCATTTGGCACCAACCTCAATTCTTCCACCCCAAATATTGGATTGTAAAACATTACCTCAAACATGGGTCATCCATATCACAATGTTCTTGCTAATGTTGTAGACATGTCATTATCCTTCGTAGAAATCTTGGCACATCAAATGCATACACTACAACAAATTTCCAATATGCAAGTATCAGGAACAAAGAAAATTTACTCTGTGGAAGATCTATTCCCATATCCTTTTGATCAAAGCATAAATACGCCTCCCTTTCCTCATAATTACACTATCCCAAATTTCAACAAATGTAGAGAGAAAGGAAGTCCAATAGAACACGTTAGAGAGTTCCATACTACTTGCATAGACATTGCATTTGAGCACACCTACTTAATGAGAATGTTTCCAAGAAGTCTCGCAAGATAAGCACTTGAGTGGTTTGCCAATTTACCCCTGAGAATACAAATATGGTGTGAGTTAGCCGATAATTTTATAACACGTTTCTCCTATAACATTGAAAATGATATAACCATAGCGACATTGTGTCAAACCAAACAAGAAGAAGGGTAAACCTTTATATCTTTCTTCAAGATATGGAGAAGCATGGCTAGCAAATTTCCTTGTCAAATACCTAAAAAATAGTTGGTACACATGTTCGACAAAAACCTAATCATATAATTAAAACAACAACTACAAATCCATTGTTGTACCACATTTGCTAAACTTTTTGAGAAAGTTACTACCATCGAGAAAGCACTTATTGCTAAAGGAGAAATCAAGATCTTCAACAGAAACCAAAACGCCCAAAACACCTCTAATTGCAAAGGCAAATATTGGTCTCGAAACAAGAATGTCACAAATGATGGAGTAGTAGATGCAAAGACAATAAACAAATTTTGTTCCTACAATCACTCTTATGGAACTCAATGTACCCAATAGTCCACCACATGTTCTAGATAAAACAATAATTGCAGTTCAAAATAACCAAAGACGTAGACCTCCAAGAAATAACCAACCAAGATGCAATTGCACTCCCTTAAGGGAACCTATCAAATCCGTCTTGAAGAAAATCCTACAATCCAATGTCATCCAACTTCCTAAGGCCAAGCATTATGATCCAGGACATTTTAAACCATCTTGGTGGGATGAAAATGCTTTTTGTGAGTATAATCGCATCAAAGGGCACAAGACCTCATCTTGTTACCAACTAAAGAATATAATTCAATATCTTATTGAGAATGGTGACATAGAAGTGGAAAATCCCCAAGCGACCTCCAATAATGATCACACTATCTTCAAGAATCCTTTGTAAGGCCATGGCACAGGAAAAGCCTCCATTTCAAGTACTAAGACCAATGATCAAGCCAATTACACCCATGTCACCGATGAGTATACCATTAATAACATTTGAGCCTTAGATGATAATGCGGCAATAGTTACAATCAGGAACCAATCAAAGTGTGGGGTCACAACCTATAGAACTAAGGTAACCCCACAGGGCTCCTCCTAAATAGTAGTCAAAAACTGAATACAATCCTTTAGATCATTTGGGGAAGACACCCACAAAAATATCTATCCTTGAGTTGATTTGCATATCTCCTAAACACAAAGCTATCTTGGATAAGGCCTTACAATAAAATTATGTACCCACAAACCTTAATGCCAATAAATTCTAGGAAATGGTGGGATACTTAGCTAATACCCACCACGTTACCTTTTCTAACCATGACTTCTCCTCACAAAATCTTAACCATAATGTGGTGCAAGGGCACCATTCAAGCATGTTAGTTCATTCATGGGTATTAGATCTAGATTGTAGATTTTAAGTGAATTTTGTCTAAATAAGGTCTCAAGACAATTTCATGATGAAAATAATCAATTTTGAGTCATGATTAGGTGTTTAGGGGGGGCAAATTGTTTGACATTGCAAAAATTACATTTTTGGCAAAGTTGTCAAAACATTAAAGTTGTAAAAGTTGCTTTTGTGGGATATGAACGGTCACAAGAGTTTAAAAAGTAGTTGGAGGAAGTTAGAAAGTCATTTTAGAATATAAACATTATAAAATATCTTGAGAAACTTGAATGAGGATTGATTTTTGGATTGGCAAGAAGATTGATCAATAAAAACTTAGATTTTTCCAAAATTTATTTTTTTTCAGTTGTAGCAGCAGTTTGTACAAGCCATACAACATCTTTTTGTTTCAAAATTGTGGTGATTTCTATAGTTTATTGTTCCTTCTTTCATTTAAATCTAACTTGAAGGCTTCATAATAGATTTTGCGCATTTAAACAAGAGTTTACTCTAACCAGTTGAAACAAAGTTTTTTACAAGTTTAGTAAGTTTCAAACATGTATTAAATCCATCCCACCTACTGTGAAGCTTGTAACTTGGTGGGATGGATAGGAGTTATTAGGTTTTGGTGTAAGTATGATAATTTTATGCAAGGGAGGTCTAGAAATGAATTGGGTGTGAAGCCCTAAGGGTGAAATTTGAGTTTTCCTTGTGAAAATTGAAGGTTTTGGTATGTCAAATTGAGTTCTATGAAAGGGAAGCATTATTTTATGATGTTTTGAGCATGTGCAAGTTAAATAAGCCCTGTTGGAGGTGTTGGTAAGTTTTCAAGAGTGTGGGAAAGGAATTTTTCAATAAGTACCCCTAGGGTTTTGGCTAAAAAGGATGGTTTTCAGTTTTCCCTTTGAATAGTAGTATCTCTGAGATCTGGTTGTGGATTCAGTATTTTTAACACATTAGAATTGCTTCCCAAAGAGTTGGTAGAGTTTGGAAAAGTCTAGAGAGTGGTCCCTTTGTAAAAGTGGCCTATTTGAGGCCTAAAAAGAGTGAAATTGCAAGCTTTGAAGGAATTGTGACAAAACAACCTATGGAGTTGTGTTGATATGTTGTCAAGCTCAATAATGGGTCCCTGAATTGAGTCAAGTTGTGAACTGGAAGAAGGTGGTTGAGAACTTATACCCAATTTAGTGAGTTTGGAATGCTACAAGGGAAAGGAGTGAATTTGTAGAGATGGTGAGATTTTGATGAATTTATGATTAGGGATTTGTGATTACTCATTGGAATTGTGTTAGTGAGAGTGCAAGACCTCCCCTTATTGCATCAAAGTGGTATCAGAGCGAAGGTACTAGATTCTTGTGGAAGAAAGTTGTAGATTGTGAAGGAGATTGAATTTTGTGATTGGAAGGTGAAAAGGAAAAGTTTCCAAATGCCTCCAAAGAAGAATATAGTTGCAAGAAAGGTGGAGAAGCAGTCAAAAGAGATAGAAGCCTTGAGAAAAGAGATTGCAGCATTGAAGTCCAAAGGTAGATCCACTGTAGAAGACAGTGATGCAAAGGAATAGATTAATAATGAAGAAGAAGAGATGGACCTGGATGATGTGAGAATGTTGAAGCTTTTGAAGGCTGCAAGGAAAGATGGAATTAATAAAATGGTTGTACCTGTGTATGGAGGAAATATAGATGGAGAAGAGCTCCTATATTGGATAGGGGCAATGGAAAACTATTTTGACAATGAAGGAATAGAAGAAGACCAAAAGGTGAAGAAATCAAAGACAAAGTCGAGAGGACATGCCTTATTATGGTGGAATTTTGTACAAGAAGAAAGGAATATTTGGAGGAAGGAACTCTAACACATTTGCAGGAAGATAATATCATTGCCAAGAATATGGACATCCTGGTTGGAAGTTCCCTGAGAAGGTTGGTTCAACTTCAAGTGGAGGAGAAAGAAAACTAGATAGGAGAGCACAAATTGTTCATGAAGATGAGACCGAAGGTAGTTCAAGCCCAAGAAAATTGGTTGCCACTCCTAAAACTGGAGAGATGCTAATGATGAAGAAACAAATCTTGAAGACCACAAAGGAGGAAGAGCTACTTCAAAGGAGAGCATTGTTTAGAATAGTCTGTAGATGTAGAAACAAGGTATGCAAATTCATTGTGGATTTAGGTTGTATAGATAATATTATGTCTAGTGAGATGGTAGAAAAGTTGCATTTGAAAAAAATACCTAGAGCAAGGCCTTATAGAGTGTCATGGGTTAGTGAAAATCAGTCTTTGGTGGTGAGTGAACAAGCAAGAGTTGAATTTTAGATAGGTCCATATAAAGATGACGTGCTTTGTGAAATATTACCCATGAGTTGTTGTCATCTATTGTTAGGAAGGCCCTAGCAGTTTGATAGGTCAGCCTTGTATAATGGAATACAAAATACCTACATCATTGAGAAGGATGGAAGAGAGTTCATGTTAACCCCATTGGTTGAGGGCCTAGAAGAATATGGTGAGATCATTATGTTTGGGAAAAAAAGGTGTGCAAATGTAGAGGAAAGAAAGAACGAGAGTTTAGTAGCCCATGCAATGCTTGACAAGGGTAGGACAGTGGATACTAGAAGGGAATCTAATTTGTAGACAATGAGTAGAAAAAGTGAAAGAGATTTGCAGACAGTGACAAATAAGATTGGCTAAAGGTGGAAGGAAAAAGTGAATGATGATGTGTCTCAGACTAAGACAAAACAACATGAGTGTGAGGAGCCTTTGGAAAGGCAGGAAACAAGGGACAATGTGGTCGTAGGAACAGTAGAGTTCCCTGTAGCAGCAGGGAAACAAATGAAACTATAGTCAAGAGATGTTAAGACTAAGAATGGTAAAAGTTTAGGGGTCTGTGATAAGGCAATGGGCAAGAGGATGGTGCATTGTGATGGTGAAAGGATAGTAAATCATGATGTGATAGTGATTCAAGAGGATGAGAGGACAGAGGATGGAAGATAAAAGTAAGTATTGATAAAGGGACCGTGAGAAGGACAGTAAATAATACAAGTATAGGTCTGACAAAGGTTGCAAGGACTGATGAATTTGTTGATAGTGGAAAAGTGGCAAACAAGAGGACTCTTGGATAGTGGATGATGTATGAAGGACAAAGTAAAGTGAAGGCAGTAAATGGAGGTGAGATTACATGTATGGAAGAAGGTAAAACATCAATGTTTGAAGTTGGAAATGAAGAGAAACACCCCACAGTGTTGTGTGACAGTGAGCAACATGAAGTGAGTAAAGACATTCACAAGGATGATAAGGGTAGGGCAAGGCAAAAGCAACATGAACCTGATGGAAAATTCAAGGAGGTCAAAATACATGAAGAATACAAAGGAGGACATGTTACATTCATCTTTCCAAGGGACTTGGAAAAGCTCAAAGTTGGGTGTAGGGGCACCATTCAAGCATGTTAGTTCATTCATGAGTATTAGATCTAGATTGTAGATTTTAAGTGAATTTTGTCTAAATAAGGTCTCAAGACCATTCCATGATGTAAATAATCAATTTTGAGTCATGATTAGGTGTTTAGGGGGGCCAAATTGTTTGACATTGCAAAAATTGCATTTTTGGCAAAGTTGTCAAAATATTAAAGTTGTAAAAGTTGCTTTTGTGGGATATGAACGGTCACAAGAGTTTAAAAAGCAGTTGGAGGAAGTTAGAAAGTTAGTTTAGAATAGAAACATTATAAAATTCCTTGAGAAACTCGAATGAGGATTGATTTTTGGATTGGCAAGAAGATTGATCAATAAAAACTTAGATTTTTCTAGAATTTCTTTATTTTTTTCAATTGTAGCAGCAGTTTGTACAGGTCGTACAACATATTTTTGTTTCAAACTTGTGATTATTTATGTATTTTATTGTTCCTTATTTCATTTAAATCTAACTTGAAGGCTTCATAATAGATTTTGTGCATTTAAACAAGAGTTTACTCTAACCGGCTGAAACAGGGTTTTTTACAAGTTTAGAAGGTTTCAAACATGTATTAAATCCATCCCACCTACTATGAAGCTTGTAACTCAGTGGGATGGATAGGAGTTAGTATTTTTTGGTGTAAGGATGATAATTTTATGCAGGGGAGGTTTGGAAATGAATTGGGTGTGAAGCCCTAAGGGTGAAATTTGAGTTTTCCTTGTGAAAATTGAAGGTTTTGGTATGTCAAATTGAGTTTTATGAAAGGGAAGCATTATTTTATGATGTTTTGAGGCATTTTCAGGTTAAATAATCCCTATTGGAGGTTTCGATAAGTTTGCAAGAGTGTGGGAAAGACGTTTTTCAATAAACCCCTAAGGTTTTGGCTAAAAAGGAGGGTTTTACAGTTATCCCTTTGAATAAAAGCACCTCTGAGATCTGGTTGTGGATTCAGTGTTTTTAACACATTATAATTTCTGCCCCAAGATTTGGTAGAGTTTTTACAAGTCCAGAGAGTGGTCCCTTTGTAAAAGTGGCCTATTTGAGGCCTAAAAAGAGTGAAATTTCAAGCTTTGAAGGAATTGTGAAAAAACAACCTATGGATTTGTGTTGATATGTTGTCAAGCTCAATAATGGGTCCCTGAATTGAGTCAATTTGTGAACTAGAAGAAGGTGGTTAGGAACTTATACCCGATTTAGTGGGTTTGGAATGCTACAAGGGAAAGGAGTGAATTTGTAGAGATGGTGAGATTTTGATGAATTTGTGATTAGGGATTTGTGATTACTGATTGGAATTGTGTTAGTGAGAGTTCAAGACCTCTCCTTAGTGCATCATAATGATCCTCTACATCTTGAGGTCTTTTTCAACAAACATAAAATTAGACGAGTCTTGGTAGATGGTGGAGCAGGACTAAATATTTGCACCCTAAAATTGGTCATGACATTGGGATTCTTTAAGGCTTGTGTAGATACTTCAAAGAAGATTATCATAAAGGCTTATGATGATGCAGAACACTCTTCTGAGGGTGTGATTTCATTACCTATCAGAGTTGGACCTGCTATATTAGATACAATATTCCAAGTGTTGGACTTGGACCTTCCCTACAATCTCCTCCTCGATCAACCATGGATTCATGCCATGAAGGTCGTCCCTTCCACATACCATCAATGCTTTAAATTTCCTTATAATGGCATTGAAATCACAATAAATTATGATATTGATCCCTTTCAGTATTATAGCAACCTAAGAGGGACATCTAAGTAGCAAGTGCCCATTAATCAAGAGAGCTCACTATTCACTTCATCTCATTATGTTGATCCTTCCACTTTGACCAAGGCATCCACTTCCACCATTCCATATTTCGACTCTAAGTTTCAAATTCAAGACAAAGGGTGTGGAGAGTACCACATGAAAACCTCTTATTGTATCAACATGCTACCATCATCTCCAAAATCTCATGGAAAGCCTTCTCCTATCAAAAAAGAGCCCAAGGTCATTATCTGAGCATCTCCCACCACCACCTTCACAAAATGGGGAGAATTGAGCAAAGAGATTGTTGACAAAGAGGATATATCCACATGGATATACAAAGAGGAAGAAGACATTGAACCTCCATAGATCCCAACTATGTAATATGGTAAAGGCTTCGAGATCATGAGACGTAAGTGTTACAATGGACATAATAGACTTGGTCTACATAAGAATGGAATGACATAGCCCTTAATACCTTTCAAGTTTCCAAAGAATATAGGATTAGGGTATGAACCATCAAAAGTGATTGCTCTGAGTACTAAGATGATATCGTGTGAGGATGCTAATGCTTCAAAGGACATTGAGACTTCTAAGGACTACTATACTGAAACGGACTCCAATGAATGGGAATGGATTTTTCACAAAACCCTTAGTGACTTTGACCTAACCAAAACCTTTTGAGAGCCCAATCAATCACCTACCTAGATCGAAACCTTTTGGGTTCCTGATAACACCTCCATGTTAACCCTTCTTCCTTTTCCATGAGCTATTACAATTTTGACGATGACATTCCTTTAGTATACCCACAACTGATAGATTGGGATCAACAAGGACCACCCAACTTGGACATATTCGAAAATGATGAAGCAATAGCTAAGTTCATGGGACTTTACAAAGGTATACCTAATGGGGATCATAAGGTGGGTTTCACTATAGATCTTGACAATGCAGCCTACTTTGGAGAGTCTGTTCCACCCTCTAGTCGTAAAAGTGGAAACAATAAATCAAAAAAGGAAAGGTCTTTAGGTGAAAACCAAAAGGCACCTCTAGACCAAGAAAAAGTAAAAAGAAAGGATGTATTTGAGGGTGAAAACCTCTTTGAGGTTCCCAAGGATGGAGGGTTGGACGTGCTCCCCATAATTCAAGAGAAATCCATGGAATTCAACACTAGTACGATGAGAATCCTAGAATCGTCCATTTGGTGGCATCTTTGACAGAAATGGAGAGACCAGAGTTTCATACCTTCTTTTCAGAGAGACAAGTTAACTTCGATTGGTCCTATGGCGACATTCCCGGATTGGATCCTAATTTAGTGCTACATCATTTTCCATTGTTCCTTGATGCCAAACCAGTTAAACAAAATCTAAGGAAAATGCATCCCTAAATTGCACTATTGGTAAAAGTAGAGTTGAAGAAGTTATTAGACGTTGGTTCATTCAACCCATCGACTACACAGAATGGATCTCCAATCTAGTGCACATAACAAAACTGACATGTGGAATCAAAATCTATATCGATTTTAAAGATTTGAATAAGGCATGTTCTAAGGATGACTTCCTATTGCCCAACATTGACATCATAGTGGATTTGACAATAGGATATGAGATGCTATTGCTTATGGATGGTTTCTCTGGATACAACCAAATTAGGATCGCTCCTGAGGATCAATATAAGACAACTTTTACTTGTACTTGGGGAACATACTATTGAAATGTTATTCCATTTGTTTTGAAAAATGTCGGAGCCACATATCAACGAGCTATGACAACAATATTTCATGAATTCATGCACACGCTTATGGAGGATTATGTAGACAACTTGTTATCAAAATCACTGTTAAGGGGTGACCATCTATGGATATTAGATAAGATTTTCAAAATATTGGAAGAATACAAAGTTTGATTGAACCTAAAGAAGTGTGTTTTTGGGTTAACTTCAAGCAAATTCTTAGGATATATTGTCTCTCATAGAGATATTGAAGTCGATCCTACAAAAGTGAAAGCTATCCTAGATATGCCCCCACCAAAAAGAATAAGTTAGTTACGTACTCTGCAAGGAAGGTTACAGTCTATTAGAAGGTTCATTTCTCAATTAGTAGATAAATGTCAACAATTTCAACATTTGCTACGTAAGGGAGTACCATTCATATGGATTGACCATTGTCAAGAAGCATTGCAATAAATAAAGGACTATCCATTAACACTACTTGTTCTCATGCCTCCCATTGATGGTAGACACCTCATAATATACATATCAGCAACCACATCAACACTGGAGGCACTATTAGCACAAAATGATCATGATGGAAAAGAAAGAGCAGTCTATTACATCAGTCATACACTTGTTGGGTATGAGATCAATTATAGTCCTATTGAACAAGCATGTCTTGTGGTGGTTTTTGCCACTCAAAAGTTCAGACACTACATGTTGAATCACCAAACAAATATTGTAGCAAAGATCGATCCCTTGAAGTATCTGCTCTGCAAAGCAACCTCAACGGGTTGATTAGCCAAACAGGTTATGATATTAAATGAGTTTGACATAGAGTTGTTGATTGAAAGGAAATAAAAGGAAAATTCATATCTGATCAACTTGAAGATGCACCCACAACGATAGATCATCTATTGATATTTGACTTTCCTAGTCTATATTCACCTTGGATGCTTCAGTCACATGGAAACTTTACTTTGATGGGTCCCACACAAGTCATGGTTTAGGAGCAAGAATACTCTTTGTTACACCTCAAGGAGACACAATACCAAAGTCATTCAGAATAGCCTTTTCTTGCACCAATAATATAGCAGAATATGAGGCACTACTCATAGGACTTCGTATGGCCATCAAATGGAAAATTAAGAGTCTTCAAGTTTATGGTGATTCACAGCTAGTTATTCAGTAGGTCAACGATGATTATGATATAAAGGATGAAAATTACTCCCTACAAACGAATGGTTGAAAATTTTAAGTACTTTGATGATATTGTCTTTTGGCAGGTCCCAAGAATTCAGAATAAGGCAGTTGATGCAATGGCTACAATAGGATCTCTCTTGGACATCCCAAAAAATGTACCATAGTATGAGTTCTTGGTGGAATAGTTGTTGATCCCCACCTTTCATATCCTTGAATCGGATTTGGTGTGCAAAATTGTTGGTCCCAATTCCTCTTGGTACAAAGATATCTATGATTACCTCTATGACCAAATCATCCCTCCTGACTTGTCTACCAATCAACGCAAAACCTTTATCTATAAGACCTTCATATATTTCATCATCGGTGACACCCTTTACCATTGAAGCTTAGATAACACGCTCCTTAGATGTATTTATTTTGGTGAAGCACAAATATCCTTACACAAAGTATAGAAAGGTATATGTAGATCTCACTCGAGTGGTCCTACCTTAGCCAAGAAAATCATGTAAACTAGATACTATTGGCCCACTATGGTACATGATGCCTACCACTTTGTCAAGAAATTCCACTAGTGTTAGATACATGGGGATCTTGTGCATGCACCTGCTCAGGAGTGTTATAAACCAAGATCAGAAATGCAAACTAGAAAATGCCTTCCATAAGAGAAAAACAGAAAAGCAAGAGAAATTTGCAGGAAGATGTGCAAATGAATAATATTCAAGGATTGTGAAAATACAAGGGATGAATTGCTTTATAAAAGCAATGTATGCATAACCCTAAACCTAATTTTGAACTAAAATTAGCTCAACTAAATAAAGCTTACTTAATAATTAAGCAAACTACTTATTACCTAAGTAAAATTAATAAAGTGTAATTAAATAATTAATTACACCAACACCCCCCCTTAAGTGCAAATTAGGGAGACTAAAAAAGTATGTACCTAATGCTAGGATGAATGCAGGAATGCATGAAAGCATGAATGGGTCCTGGAAACTAGTCCATGTTAGGTACCCATGTACAAATGCAATGCAAACTAAACCAAACGGGGTAAAGGAGAAAACCACATGGGAAAAAAATCCTCCCCAAAATAGGATGCAAAAACAACTAAGTGATGAAAGATGGAGGACTCCATAAGACCCCCCAAGGACACCATCCATCACGAAGATACATGAATGAACCCCCCCAAAAGAGAGGAATAAAAAGACCACATATCCCCCCATAATGAAGTAGCTCCAAAAGTGAAGAAATTGCATCTCCTGAAAGAAGTGAGAGGGAAGAAGCCTCATGAATGCAATCTCTAATCTCTGAATGTGAATCAAGTGTAGCCCAAGATGTCTCCACAGAAGCAGGTGTGACCTCAACCAATGAAGAAGTCAAAGGAGGTGAAGACTCAAGAGAAACCTCCAAAGATAAATGATCAACGAGGTTTTGTTGCACTAAAATAGAAGAAACCGCATATGTAACCATAGAAGTATCAGTAACAGTAGGTGAAGGAGATGGAATGGGTGGCTCAAGAACTAGATCTGAAGAGAGAACACCAATGTTCAAGAAACCAAATTTCTCCTCTAAATGATGATTCACACTAGAAGTGTGATGAACAACTGTAGGAACAAAAGCACCATCAGAAGCAAAATCTGCAAAGGAATACAACCAAGATGAGTGATCCACCACCCCAATAGAAATAACCTCTCTACTCTCCAAGTCTCTTATGATAATTGTATCAGATGTGAACTCCATAGATCTCCCATTGCCTCCATGTGTGATTTGATATATGGAAAGAAGGTTGTTCGTCAAATGAGGAACACACAAGACATCCTAAAAAGTGTCGTCCCCAAAACTAATAGACCCCTTCCCTGTAACACTCATGTATGCATTGTTTCCCATCAAAATAGGAGACATAGTGCAAGGCTCAAAGGAAGTGAACATAGACTATGAAGATGCCATATGATGAGATGCTCCTAAATCTAGAAGCCATCTCCCTAATCCATGACTTGAATAAGCACAAAGAGCATGTCCCTTCATATCTGATGAGGTATGAAAACTAGTTGTGCCCCTGTCAAGTTGTTCTAAAGAAGAAGAATGAGGGGAAGAAGATAATGTAGACATCCTAGAAGGAAAATCAATTTGATGTTTCTTAAGAATATTCTTCAGCTCATCAATGTCCTTATAGCAACTATGTTATGCATGTCCTTCCCTCTTGCAATATGCACATGTAACCTTCTCCTTCTTAGATAATTTCCCCTTAGAAGAGGAGGATGAATCTGAGGAATCCTTTTGCTACTCATGAGATTTGGAATCCTTGTGTTTTTGTTTCTTTCCCTTTCCACTAGAAGCCTTCTGATCTGTGGGCCCTTGAGATACAATAAGTGTATGTGATGTAGAAGGTTTCACCGTGCCCATGCTAGCTAACTTAGCTTGCTCTCGAGTGAGAGATGAAGAAAAGTCATCAAGAGATGGTATAGTGAATCTAGTACCAAGAGCATCCTTTGTGGCATAGAAGGTAGATACAAAAACTGAATAATCTGGTCCAAGCTTGGAAAGAAGGGACAATATCAACTAAGAGTCCTACTTTTGAATACCACACTGTGTTAACTGCAAACGAAGAGACTTGAGTTTTGTGAAGAAATCCTGGATGCTATCAAAATCCCTAGGATTTTTAAAAGCTAATAAGCTCATTATCCAACTAGAATCCTCTCATAGTATCCTACTTCCCAAACAAAGACTCCAGAGTAGTCCAAATCTGATTGGGTGTAGTACAAGACTCAACATGAAAGAGAATATTAGAAGAAGTAGAAAAACATAATGTACCAAAAGCTTCATCACACCTATTAAACCACTTTCTCTTTTCAGTAGCACCTATAGGTTCAACTTTTGTACCCATGGTCACTCTATACAACCCTTTGTGCATCAAATGAATCTCCATTTTTTTTTCCAACCAAAGTAGTTGAATGGAGTAAGGGGTGCAATATTATGTGAATCCATGATGAAAAACAACAATATATACTCGCAATGCAAAAAAAATCTCTATGATCTCAAAAAATAGCCTGAATAGCACATTTCCCAAGAAAATAACCAAGAAAGCAAAAGCTAAGATCTGATAAAAAAATTAGATACCTCATAAAAATTATGGAAAAATCAGGTCTGAGATATGTAAAGCACTGGGACCAGAGTACGCCCATTTACATCATGTTGAGGATTTCTGGGCAAATTGTCAAGACGACAAAGAGGTGCATGCCAGGCACTACATAAGGATGACTGCATACTTTGTAACAAGGGTGCAATTGTTCCCTATACCGAAGAAGAGGACTGAGTCAGCTTTCTGATGCCACAAGAATCACAAAAAACTGATACTCGAGTCAAAAGTTATGCCCTCTGAAGCAAAAACTACTACATCTAACTTTAGAGGCATACAAAATAAATATGGAGAAAAATATTGAAAAAATACCTATACCAACGGAATGGGCTCGGAACCAGCTTTCCAACAATATCTTGTTTGCGAAAATCCAACACCGTATGAAAAAGTTACGCCTGATTTAGTGAACACTACTCCAAAAGGGCCAATTTGCCCTACAGGCAGCCCTAGGGGCTAAACAAAATCAGCCCCTGGTCTTGTGCACGGGCAAGGGGCTAGAGCGGAGCCCCTGGTCACCCACATGACTATGGCAAGTGCAGAAGGAGCCCGCAGGGGCTAGCGCTTAGCGCCTGGTCCTCACATGACCGGCGGCGGGTGGGTGGCTGCCTGGTGGCCGCTGGGTGGCGAGCAGATTTCAAATGGGAGGCATAATGTTTAAACCACTTCTTTTAAATTTTTTTAAATTCTCCATAAAAAATTGCCTTTATCTGCATGTTGGGGAGGTTGTACGGTTTCCCTAGCAAAAAATTATTTGCTTTTTTTCAACTTTCACAGAATATAGACAAATTTTGTATCAAAAATCTCAAAAATAGTGACCTAAATGCAATGGTGACCTCTGTTTATGCCCAAAGTTCCCAGAAAAATTGGCTACCCCCAAATCTTGCAAAAAAATCACTAGACTAGAAACCCTTATTGATCTGGCAAATGGTGATGAAAATCAATAGAACAGAAGCCAATCTTGACTTTTTCCAGCGCTTTGAAACCAATGGTGATGCCCGATCTGATCCAAAGCACTCTAGAAATAGGATCAAGGCAAGAAACCCTCGAGGATCCCTGAATGTGCTCTGCAATGAATTTCTCCAAAAACTAAGAAGGGGCTGCAAATCAAGGCTTTGATACCATGTTAGAAACCAAGATCAGAAATGCAAACTAGAAAATGCCTTGCACAATAGAAAAACAAAAAAGCAAGAGCAATTTGTAGGAAGATGTGCAAATGAATAATATTCAAGGATTGTGAAAATACAAGAGATGAATTGCTTTATAAAAGCAATGTATGCATAACCCTAAACCTATTTTTGAACTAAAATTAGCTCAACTAAATAAAGCTTACTTAATAATTAAGCAAACTAATTATTACCTAAGTAAACTTAATAAAGTGTAATTAAATAATTAATTACACTAAGGAGCTTTAGTCGATCACGTCACCATGGCCTTTCTCTTAATGGGGACTCGAACTCATAGGAAATATTAACCCTACCTCAACCAACGGCCATAAATTTACTATCACAACAACTAATTATTTGACAAAATGGATCGAGGCTATCCCATGGCATACATTAATGGAAATAAAGTATCCAAATTTATCCTTAATTATATCATATGTCGGTATGGTGTCCTGCAATCCATTGTTACAGATAACAATCATCCCTTCAAGAACCAAGATGTCAGTGAATTATGCGACAAATTCCACATTCAACACCACTTTTCCACTCCATATTACCCACAAGGTAACGGCCAAGCTAAGGCATCTAATAAAACCATCATTAAATTCTTGAAGAAGACTATCAATGACACTGGTCATGATTAACACCTCCAACTCAATCCCACCTTATGGGCCTACCAAACTAGCATTCGCACTCCCACAAGAGCCACTTTGTATTCCCTTATCTTTGGTTCTAAAGCCATCCTTCCTATTAAGGTCAAGTTACCTTCCTTGAGGGTATCCATGCAAGGGTTCATGATGATGAAGAGTATCGCATATCCAGGTTGCATGAGCTAGAGTTGTTAAATGAGTAGATATAGAATGCATTGGTCCACCTACAAGCCTATCAGAATCATCTTCATCACAACTACAATAAGAAAGTCTAAATTAGACACTTCAACATTGGAGACTTGTCCCAAAGGAAAATCCAAGAAATCAACTAGATTGTGAGAAGCTTGGAAAGTTTGAGCCTAATTGGTTGGGTCCTTATATTGTTACAACTTATGGATCTAACACCTATCAATTGGCTACTCCTAAAGGTGAACCATTACCTGATCCTATCAATAGTATGCACCTTCATAGGTATTACACTTGATCCTTAGATAATCTTGTGTGGATGTCAAAATCTGCATTTTGGTTAGTTTAAAACAAAACAACATTTTAACATCCCTATGAAATAATGAAACATGTCAATCATGCAATAAAATGGAACAATAGAAACTAAACAAAGCATATAAAAGACATGATCCAACTTTATCTCATAGTGGATTGGTGTCACATGTGCTAGTGACCCTTTCCCAATCCTTGGTTGATAAGCTAGTGATGAAATTGCTATGGATATGGAGATGATAAATGGACAAGATAAGTTCTCAAAGAGAATGACCTTGCATCAAGTTGTGTAGATGATGGAGATGATGGAGTGAAATGGACAAGATCAAATCTCAAATGAAGAGAGTGACCTTGCAAGAGATTGTGGAGGATTTGCTTGAGGATGAAGCCTTTATTTAAAGATTTTCAAAATGCTAAGTGTTGAAGAGAGACCAATGTGGGACTAAGATCAAGCCAATAAGATAAGGCCACTTGTCAAGTGATGAGTGGTCAATGGATGTGCAAGATTTGGGAAGAGTGCCCATGAGAGGGAAAATTTGAATTCAAATTGGCAATGAATGCTAAGTTTGACCTTTGGAAGGGGACATGTAAGAGACATGTAAGGCCTCATAAATGCTCTGTTGGGTGTACATGTCCACTTGGGGGAGATTCAAACTTGGAGAATATTCTCCCTTTATGCCAAGTTGAAAATAAAGATTTTGATAAATCAATTAAATGTAATTTCATGTGCAAGTGGCCAAATCTAGAGAATGCAAGTGGGTGAGATTAGCTTTTAATCATGATTAGATTAAATAAATGATGATTATGTTAGTTTAATGCTGATTAGGTGAGTTTGACTTTTAGGACTTTGATATTTGATTTATTTAAATCAGAAAATGGTGGAATATGATTGAGGATTTGATTTAAATAAAGTCCTAATTTATTTGATGAATGGAATATGATTATGCATGATGTAAATTTGACATGTCTACATTTTGCCCCTCTTTGAAACAATGTACTTATTGCGTTGGTTCAAAGAATAACTTGCCATGATCAAAATTAAAAAATTCTTGATTTTTAGGATGCAGCGGAAAATACACTGGTACATTGCCCCCTCGAGAGATCGAGCGAAAAGATTCGATTTGAGGCTCGATCTCGCGATAAAGAGGTTCAAAATGGATGGTTATGGATGACGATGCAAATGAGATGATTTCAAGATGCTTAGAATAACAAATCTATATTATCCTAAACAACTTAAATGATGCTATGATATGAGATGGATGAGATTGATGATGTGATGTGCTGTGATTATGCAGTGGATGATTTATGAGATGCTTAGACTAACAGATCTATATTATGATGATGATTATGCATGTGAGATGATATGCAAAATACTGATGATTTATGGATGCAAGATGGATGCACTGGTGATGATGATGTTAGTGCGGAAATGAAATGATGACAAGAGGATCCAACAAGCCAACATTATGAAAGATGATGAGAAATAATGATAATAAATGGGTGATTTGCTTATCAAGGATTGGGATTTTCAAAGGGTCACTTACTTTATATTTGATAACACACCTAAGTACGATGCATCAAGGTATGAAGGACCAGGATGGCGTTGTACTTAGTGTGATGGACTTTGACTTCAACAAATAGATAGGAGTATTCTTGTTCACACCTGACATACGGAAACCTTGCTAGAATGCACTTTAGAAATTTTAAACACCTCGGACCAAAACACGGAAAGGTATAACCAATCAATGCAATAGTCAACAAGTTGTCTGAAACATCCTCCATACATATCTAACAAAGCAAGTATTCGCCAAGTTATTTTACAAGAACGTCCAACAAGCACAACACACAAAAGATAATGATTGTTGCCCCATTCCTATCTCTCTAAATCCTTCGTTCGGATATCATCGAGAGGTCCTTAGAATGAGCGCAATAAGATAAATCAAAAGAAAAGATCAAGTACACAAACAAGTCAATGTTCTTCATACCTCTAGCCAAAGGGATTTGTTTTGATAGGATAACAATCCATGGTGATATCCAAAATGATGCCCATTGTCGGAACGATATATCCTAGGACATGCATTGTACAGGATGATGATGGTTTGATAAGTTGATTGATAGGCTAATGATATAAAGTCAATTGACATGTTTGTGAATGATCAAGAGTTTGATTTTGTTTTAAATGTTGTTGTTTGCTTTTGATTTTACGATTGAAGATTGATTTTGCCGATTGTTGTGATTGTTTCTATTTGTGTTGCCAAAGGATGAAGGTGATGATCAGTTTATTATGGATGATTGATTATTGCGGGTGCAAGCGAGATGAGACGGGTGGACTTTTCAAATATTTGGATGTTTTTGACGTTTTGAAATGTTTTGAGGCTATTTTTGGATTTTGATGTTTTTCGGATGTTTTTGGGATTTTCTGAGATTTTATGAATGTTTTTGTGTTTTTGTGTTTTCTGAATGTTTTTGGATTTTGATGTTTTTCGAATGTTTTTGGATTTTGATGTCTCGGGGGCTGATCAAAGATTAGCCTTGCCTACGTTTAAGCTCAGAGACAATGTAGTTCGGATTCCAATGTTTTTGATGTTTTTTGATTTTTGACTTATTTTTGGATTTTTTGATGTTTTGGATGTTTTTGGATTTTTGATGATTTGGATGTTTATGGATTTTCGCATGATTTTCACGATTTGGATATGGATTGTGTGACAATATCAGTGCTTTGTTTGGGATTTTGTTGAAAACCAAGCTAAGTTTGAATGATCGAGTTGATGGATTGATGATGATGATAACATTATTGAGGATACACAACAATGCAAGGATTGGATTTATCAACATTGATGATGATAACATTATTGAGGATACACAACAATGCAAGGATGGATGGATTGATCGAGATTGATGAGGATAACATTGTTGAGGATGCACAACAATGCAAGGATGGATTGATCAGGATTGATAAAGCTTGGTTTGGAACAAAAGATGTTTTAGATGATGTGATGTTGATGTTTGAAATGCAACCTAGATGTGACTGATAGTGATTGTTTGGATCGATGTTCGATGAAAGTTGAAGGTTGATAAGGAACTTCTTCTCGTCAAAATATGCCATGGGCTAGTGATTTGGATTTTGGATTGCAGATGCTTGACCAATTTGGTTTCACGTTTGTCAATGTTCGGATCGCCACATAAGTTGGAGTACATAGACCAAGATTTATTCTTGAAGCAAGATATAAATATTTGCCCCCAGTGTCTAGCAATGTATGGAGTGCGATGGGTGGATGCTCAGGTAGGTGTATGGATGGATGGATATGGCAAGTACACAAAGGATGCCAAGGATTATCTTGCGATAAGATAAGGTGTTTGGATAAAGGATGCTCATTTGGATAATGCTTTGTGGCTCAGACAAAGCTGCATAGGATAGGATCCATGAAAATGGCCCATGTCAAGATGTTTACCATAAGCAAGCATAAAGTGTGCTCCAAAATTTCATCAAGATCAAGATAACTTGGATGATGGATGCACATGGATGAAAGTGGATTGGATAGATGGTTTATGGATGAATGGATTTATTATGGATAAGATGGATGGAATGCTCGATTTATTACGGATGGGATGAGATGCTTTCAACTGAACTGGCATACGTAGTTGCTCGATTCTACTCATGACGCCTGTTTGCCAAGTTTTCATCATGGTCTTGCCCAAAGCGCCACCGTAGTGGTTTTCACTAGAGGATGATTTTTTTCTTTACTATTTTCAATCCCTTTTCTGATTATTTTTTTTGGATTTTTTTGCTTTTTCTAATTTTTTTGATTTTTTCTAAAGATTTTAAGCTCATGCTGAATCATGAGGTGTTGTTGATGTAGATGCCCCTGTCATAATGTGCCATCGATATCCTGCTTGAAGAAGCTGCTTTGCTAAGATACGTGCACTTGAATGCCACTTTTGGGATTCTTGATCTGCTTCGTCGATACCAGGGTTGACTTTGTCTTTGTGTGCACATCACAATAGATTGCCTTTTGAATCCTTATGATGAAGGATTGTTGCCAATACATGGTCAATGTAAGAATTGGATATTATGCGTGGAGGCATGGATGGAGTGTGCTTAGGGATAAGAGATGGATCGGTTGACAGCTTGGAATCTTTGACTCTCCAAACTTGGGAAGATGAACAATGATGGGTGGATACGAAAGTGTGCATGGAATTAGGACCAACTGCTTGATATACTTTGTATGTCACTTGAAAAGCCTGCTTTTTCTTTTGTGGACCTCTTTGATGGATACATTTCCCTTTTTGATTTGTCCCCATAGTTTCTTTGACTGATGGAGTTTGATAAGGATGATCTTTCTTTGTATGCTTTGGTATCCATGCATATTTGATTTGTCCATTATGCTTCTCAGCTTCTTTTGATTTGATAACATTCTTTGTGCTTTCATTCATATATTTCTTTTGACATTGGTCCCAATTCATGGATGGGGTGATGGGTGGATGAAGATTCATGATGTGGTTGGTTGTAGTATTGGCACTAGTTTCATCATAAGGACTCTTTGTGCTCCCTATGTTGACGTTTGCTTGAGATGAAGTTGCCCCCAGTATTGTGGAAGTAGTACCTTCATGCTTTGATTCTGCCTGTTCTGAGATGTCTTGTTTAGTAAGCATGCTCTGATAAATAACCACTGTAGATGATGTTATTTCGATTGGATGCTCTGCTAACTCTGAAATATCTTGTTCTATTTGATTTGCTTCCTTGAGTGAATAATTATGGATATCTTTATTCATGATGTCCTCAATCTGAGTTTGGGACATATTTGATCCTGATGTTGACAACTTCATTTGATTGTAGGAGTTAAGAATCTGCTCTTTTTGTGTAACAAAATCTTGTTCTAGATCAAGATCATCTACGTGTCCATCCATAGAAAGCATCTCATGGGTAGATGGAGGAATATGTGCTATATGGATATGATCATCTTGCATGGATAAGAGAGTGTTCATTAGATTATTGTAGTATCTTGAAGATACAAATTCTTGATCTTGATTAATTGTAGAGTTGCTTTCGACATGCTTTGGATCAAGTTCTTGACATGGGGCAGCTTCAAAGGATGGATTTCTTACAAAGGACTTTTGGATGTCGACCTTAGGCATGGTCAAGTTCAAGGTTCCTTCAACATCTGTAACCATGAGGCCAAAGGGGATCAACATGTTTTGAAAATGACCATTGCTAGACCTTAGTGAAAGATTTTGATCTTGCTTTGGAATAACTTCTTGAGATATGTCCTCTAACTCATAAGGCGATGTAGAGACATTTTCAATATGATCATTGGTCAGCAGATCATGCATTATGTCAATTGGATCAAATAGTCCTAACACTCCTTGAAAGAGATCACTAAAAAGTGGCTCTTGATGTATGGTGAGTTGATCATCGGATTGTGTAGATACATCCTCAATGTGCTCCTCGATGGAGAGGTTTTGATCATTGTTTTCGACAATTGCGGTGGAGATTGTGAATGTCTTCGACCATAGGAATTAGCGATGTTGATATCTCTTGAATTGGCTCGTGTCGAGTTTTGTTGAGTAGTTTTGATCATGATTCAAAAGTGACTCTTGACATATGTCGATTTGATCATTGGATGAAGTAAACGTGTGCTCAGTGATGGATTGATCTTGATCCTTGTTTTCAATAGTTGTCATCTTTTGTGTTTGTGCTCGTGTTGGTTGGGTATCTTGAAAGGTTTGTGGAACCACCTAATATTGTTGAAGCATTTTTTGGTAGGCTTGATGTGCTTTTAGTGCGATGCTATGATATTGACTTATTGCACTTGGTTTTGGCGATAGTGGTGGTGTATTTGGAATCGTGTTGGATGCGGTGACAAGTGATTGAGATACACTTGGAGCGATAGTGAGTGTTTGAGATGTGATGGGCATGATAGTGGTGGTTGGAATGATTGAAGGGATAGTGATGGTTGGAATGAACGAGGTGATAGGTCCTTGGGAGACTGTATTTTGATTTGGGATCAATGTTGTTGTTTGATTAGATACCATCTGTTGGTGCGATGTCGATGGTATATTCGAAGGATTTGACGTGATGGTTTGATTGACGTTAGGTGGATTGATTTGGGTGGATTGATTGGTGCTAGGTAAAGGGGGAAGCCCTAAACCAAGGAATGACGTTGATATGGGTAATGGTGGTGGAGATGTCTCTTGGCGCAATGACTCAACTATTTTGCTAAGTGTAGCAATTTGATCTAGCCAAATTTGATCTTGATTTTGATCTTGACTCCCTTGATATAGTTGATTAGGCTCTTGTTTAAGCAAATTTGGGATGCCTACTTGGGGTTTTTGAATGGGATTATGGGAAAATTGACTTCGGATAATGTTCTGATTTGGGATGATGTTCAGATTTGGCATGATAGGATGAACATTGTTGGTATTGGGAATCCTTTTTCCAAAGTTTTCTGAGATAGGATTCATGTTTTGAAAACTTGCACTTGGTACATCCACATTTGGTTTGTAGGGATTTGGTGGAATGACATTTGTTTCAAGGCTCATGCATTGATTATTCGATTGGTGGATTTGTAGGTTTGAATTTAGATCTATCATTGGAAAAGGTATTCCAAACTTTGACTTGGGCATACTCACAGATAGGATTCATGTTTTGAAAACTTGCACTTGGTACATCCACATTTGGTTTGTAGGGATTTGGTGGAATGACATTCGTTTCAAGGCTCATGCATTGATTATTCGATTGGTGGATTTGTAGGTTTGGATTTAGATCTATCATTGGAAAAGGTATTCCAAACTTTGACTTGGGCATACTCACACTTGTTGTACTATTGACATTTGTTGAAGGCAATGATTCTATGCATGGACTTTGATAATTGATAGGCATTGCAAGGCTTTGAGGATTCAACTGATTTGGATTACCCAAGATGTATGGATCAAGTTTATATTCCATGTTCTCCTTGTGTTTTGACCTTGTTGCAAAAGTGACCTCTAAGTTTCTTAGGACTAATGACGAGATGGAGGATGAAATCTGGTGAATGATATGAGTGATGAATGTTTAGGAACTTTGGATCAATGCTAGACTTAGGGCTTGATTTTGATTGTTTGATTTGGATGAACTTGTAAACCCTAAGATGTTGGATGTGATCTTAGGATGAATTTGTTCAAAGGATGGTTGATTTAATTAAATGTATGAGAAAGGATGCATTCCCACACACCTATTTAAACAAATGACTTTGATTTGATTTAAGGATGATTTACCCAAGTCTAGGATGATATTTTCAAAAGCTCTAAAGTTGTTTGGTGGGATGGATTTTGATAAATGTTTGAGATGGATGAAGTGTTTAATTTGATCCTAAGAGACTTAGAGAGACTTTGTTTACTAGGCCAAGGTATTGAAGAACACACTTTTCTCTAAGAGCAATCAAAAGACCAATATGACCAAAAGATATCAAGCACATGTGTGGGGTCCAATTTGTTATCTTTTGCTTAATGAGTTCTTTTTACAACAAACACACTTCTTGATTAGGTTTCAAACTGAATGTCCAATGTCACAACTTCTTTTTGTCCCACAAAAGAGCTATGTGGAAGTTCCAAGAAATCAGGACAAGGATTGCCTAATGTTGACCTTTGTAAGAGCAAATTAAGATGTAAACCCAATTACTTAGAAACCTCTAAGGACATAATCCCAAGGGTAAGCAATAGTTCTTGGGCTTTGTCAAAGGTATTTTCTCTAACTAAGGGGTTTGAAATTCTGATGATGATGTTGAATGTTGTTTTGCAAATGTTTTCGAATACAACACTGTGTTTTCAAACCAAGACAAATACAAGCCCTATGGATGTGTAAGACAATATTTGTTGAATCCCCACTTGGACAAGTCCAACTACACCTATCTTTAGCGAATGGTTAGATGCTTGACCCCACTGGCTCCCCTCCACGGCACTCACTTATACGGGGCAGCCAAGCATCAACACCCATGAAACTCCCATGGCATGTTTTCCATTTCTACTAAAGACCGTAAAAGTGTGGGGCGGCTTCGAACAACGTTCTTGCACCAACAAATAGATTAAGGATTTTGGAAAATTCTAGCACATGGGTTCTAGTAAGGACTTTCCGTTCGTAGGAGTTGACCCAACGTGACAAGAGTCCCCTTTCAGATCCATCTTGTCGGAGTCAACCGCGTGATATTGGAATTTCTTCCAATATCCACATTTATATCCCGGCTGGAAATACTCTTGGCTTTAGAATGTTACCGGTTGAGTCGTTCCCTTGGGTGAGTACTTTTTCCCCAAAACAGGCCCTCTAAGATAAACAAAAGCAAGCAAAAATACAATCCGTAACTCGATCGATCTTTGATGGCACAAAGAAAGAGAATGTACGCGAAAATGCCCCTACTTACACTCACACAAGATGTTCAATTTTTAAGCCCAAATTGAAGTGTTTCAAAGCAATAAAATGCATTTTGAGTGTTTCTCTTGCACCCTAGATCACATGAAGCGCAAGGGGAGAGGATATGCATTCAAAATGCACCCAAGACAAAATCACAATTCAAGCACTTGTTCGTTTTATAGCCTTCAAAGCAATTGTGTGATTCGTTTTAAGCACCAAATGAAATATGAAGATTGTTTGTCCAATTTTTAACCCAAAATGAACTCTAGTAAGTTTGTCCTAAGATTCATTTTAAGCCCTTTGCAATGAAAATCAAATTGTTTGTTTTAAACCCAAATGAAAATTAGTGTTCTAAAATGAAAAGATAAAAAACTTCGTGAAGTAGTGTTGATCAAACACTTAAAGCATTAAAAAACACTTTGAGTTTTCAAAAAAAAATCTCCTCCTTTCGTTTTCGTTTGCTAGCCTCCTCCTTCGCCTTGTACCTTTTCGCCTTCGCTTTTCCTTTGTTTGCTTTTAAACCTCCTTTGTTTTCACGTTGTACCTATTCCAAAAAGGTAAGTAAGTGAGGATAAAAATATTAGCTTTTGATATGATTCAAATTAAAAATACAAATGACTTGATTAACCATAAAGGGGAAAAAAAATCTCATAAATGATTCATGTTTATATATTAAGTCAGATTTTAATACAAAACCTTTAATAACATGAAACACATATAACTTATCATTAAATTATCCCCAAATGATAGCCAAAGACCCCACAAAATGATTACATCCAACACTACTTTTATTGTTTAGGTGGGGCATCCAAGTCCAAACCCATCAAAGCAATGTAAAATATCAATTTACCACCATGGCTTGTAGAAGATTAGGAATTTGATCGTAGTAATAAAAGAATCAGAAAGATTTTTTATGTAAAATAAGAGAGATGTAACCAAATTTTAGGTGTGATTCTCCATACGACATGCAATTTTGTAGGAAGCGTCTAAAGTCATTGATTTCAATGAATGCATCTGCCAGAAATTTAAAGTAACCTATCCTATTAAGACTTCCGCTGCATTAGTCATAAAATTAAAGACAATTTCAAATTCCTACAAACTCTTTTCCCAAAGATGGTAATAGTAGATGATGCAATTAATTCTTTTCAAGGAACAATCTAGTGAATAAAGCACGTACTCCCCATCTGCATTGGTCGCGGCTGGTAGAGGTGTCAGATAAACAAAAACAAAAGACCATAGAGATTAAATGCATACAACTGCATTCGTATTTCTTTTGCACGCCACCAGTAGATCCAAGCAAACTTTAGCTTAAAAAACAATAGCCTCAATCTCGCGTGTGAGATAAGAAATCAGGAAAAAAGAAAGAATTTGAAATTTTCAAATCCAGTGAATGATGTGTCATTACTGTGAAATAAATACAGATAAGAGATCGCTTGCAGTGCACATAAATGTCAGTAAATATGCAAAATAGTAAATGAAAATTCTACCCAACACGGAACCGATTAAAAGCAACCAACGGATGTTAAGATTGGACTTGGGCCAACATAATTAGCCTTCCTGCACGGGCTAATGAAAAAAAGAAATTATAAGTCAATGCTATTTTGCAGGTGTGGAGCCGAATTCCTCAACCTTTTCCAGCATCCTCCCTGCCTGGGCGCAAATGAAAGCATAGAGCACACGCGAACTGTTTGAAAGAATGCTTCAAAGATCTGCAGTTTTCATCGAACACCTAAAGGGATCCCACGATATATTTTATGTTCTCTGTCAGAGCATAGACAAGGCATGTGAGCTGTTCATTATTTTTAATTCAGGAGAACATGACCTTATTCAATCTTTAGATTTAAGTGAACTTAATCGACACTTTTAACAAACTCTCTAGTGGCCATGAAAACTTCTCAGATGGATAACTCTCCTTGGATTAGATCGGTGTCACAGATACACCTGATTGTGAAGTTCTAATACACACCATAGATTATGTTACCTACCAAAGACAGTGTCTGTATTGACAGGAGAGCAAGAAATATGAATATGGCAAAAGCAACAATAGCGCTAATGGTGATGGTAATTTGTGCCACACTGCCATTCGCCTATTCTAACAATTTCGCTATGTCTACTTTCAAGACATCACCCGAGCTTTGTGTTTCAAGCTTCGCAGGCTTACCACGATTGCCCCACTTGGATCCTGCAAGGCTACTTAACATTTTCAATAAAGTCTCAATCAATTTGGTACAAAAGACATCTACCATGACTGTTGGGTTGGCTGGGAGAGGATAGCCCGAATTAGAGCAGATTGTTCTTCATGACTATATCGACCTCTTGGATGATACAACCAGTCGAATGAAGGGCTCTAGCATATTTTAAGTCTAAATTCCATTGCCATAAATTTTGAGGCGAGAAACATTAACTCATTTCTCAATGCTGGTTCGGCAAATCAGGATACCTTTATTGAAGGCATAACTAGCACAAGCAACGTATAGAAAAGGCATAAAAATTCTTAAATCACATGATCCTATCAATAGACTAGCATGTAAAATGAGGATGCACAGAAAAGGCACATCAAAATGGTTTAAAATTTGTTACTATGCACACAGGTTTATAGATAATCGTGCAGTAAACAATTACGTGAGAAGTATGACAGACCGAAACATGAAGTGCATATAGAAGTTGATAATGACTATATTTAGGAACAATGAAATATCCATCAAATTTAGAAATTCCAGTGACATATATATGCACATTAAATCTGGATCTGCCTTAAATCAGTAATACATCAGTACGATTTGTTGCCTTCCTTCTAGCGCCAAATGTGTGGATGTCAAAATCTGCATTTTGGTTAGTTTAAAACAAAACAACATTTTAACATCCCTATGAAATAATGAAACATGTCAATCATGCAATAAAATGGAACAATAGAAACTAAACAAAGCATATAAAAGACATGATCCAACTTTATCTCATAGTGGATTGGTGTCACATGTGCTAGTGACCCTTTCCCAATCCTTGGTTGATAAGCTAGTGATGAAATTGCTATGGATATGGAGATGATAAATGGACAAGATAAGTTCTCAAAGAGAATGACCTTGCATCAAGTTGTGTAGATGATGGAGATGATGGAGTGAAATGGACAAGATCAAATCTCAAATGAAGAGAGTGACCTTGCAAGAGATTGTGGAGGATTTGCTTGAGGATGAAGCCTTTATTTAAAGATTTTCAAAATGCTAAGTGTTGAAGAGAGACCAATGTGGGACTAAGATCAAGCCAATAAGATAAGGCCACTTGTCAAGTGATGAGTGGTCAATGGATGTGCAAGATTTGGGAAGAGTGCCCATGAGAGGGAAAATTTGAATTCAAATTGGCAATGAATGCTAAGTTTGACCTTTGGAAGGGGACATGTAAGAGACATGTAAGGCCTCATAAATGCTCTGTTGGGTGTACATGTCCACTTGGGGGAGATTCAAACTTGGAGAATATTCTCCCTTTATGCCAAGTTGAAAATAAAGATTTTGATAAATTAATTAAATGTAATTTCATGTGCAAGTGGCCAAATCTAGAGAATGCAAGTGGGTGAGATTAGCTTTTAATCATGATTAGATTAAATAAATGATGATTATGTTAGTTTAATGCTGATTAGGTGAGTTTGACTTTTAGGACTTTGATATTTGATTTATTTAAATCAGAAAATGGTGGAATATGATTTAGGATTTGATTTAAATAAAGTCCTGATTTATTTGATGAATGGAATATGATTATGCATGATGTAAATTTGACATGTCTACAAATCCCATCAAAAATACAAAAATACAAAAAAATTCAAAAAATCAAAAAAAATGTCACCCTGATGAAAACCTAGAAAACAGGTATCTTGTGTGACCACAAAAAAAATCAAAAAAATAAAAAAAATAGTAAAGAGAAATATTTTGTCCAATAATAAAAACCACTTCGGTGGTAGTTTGGATAAGTACCATGGTGAAAACCTGGGAAACAAGTGCCATGTGTAGTCATTCTTTGCTCCATCCCCTACCATCATTCTATCTAGTTTTCCACCTTCACCCATAATAATCCATGCATTCACCTTCATGCTTCTTCATTCATCCATAATAATGCTTTTTTGTCCTTCTCATGGCCTACTAATGGTTGACATTCCACACTTTTCACTTTCCATTCTCTCACATTCCATAATAAATTGATCTTGTACCTGATTGGGGGAAAATCCTTGACTTATGTCTTCACAGGATCCTAGACTTGGTATCAGACCTCATCATTCCCAAAACTACAAAAAAATCAAAATATTCCAAAAAATCCAAAAACATCTAAATAATCTTTCAAAAACCCTATAACATGGAAATATTCCCAAAATTCAATAAAACATCAAAAAACATCAAAAACTCCAAAAATAATGTCAGTCTGAGTCGGTCAAACTATAATGTCTTTGCACATGCTACGTAGGAAATTCCATCATTGATGATCCCTCAAGGCACTAGGTCAATTCCTTAGGGTTTGTCGAGTTTATTCAACCATGATTCACTCCATAATAAATTATCCATGGTCAAGGTCAAGTCAAACTACAATGTCTTGCACTTCTACATAGGCAAGGCCATCTTCGATGAGCCCCCGAGGCACTAGGTCAGTGCCTTAAGGTTTGTTAGGTCTATCATGGTCCATCATCATTCATCTCATAATAAGTTGTCTCTTTCTAAGTTCGACTCTTTAATTAGACACAAATGGATATTTGAGCCTCAACCAAATCACGAATCAACAAACTAAGTTCTATACGACTAGTCTTCAATCCAAACTAATTGATTGCCTAATCATCAATATATCCATCAACACTTATTGGATATCAATGGTCTTATACAAGGGGTGGCATTATCAAAACTAGACTTGATGTCTTATATAACTTTCCTCATTTCTTGAAACCAGACCCGATCCTATCATTTGTCTTATATGGGATGTATCCTTTTTGAAACCAAACACCATCATTTATCAACCCTGTCATTTTCCTTATATAGGTGGTTGCATCATTGAAACCAAACTTGATGTCTTATGTGGCATGCTTCCTTTCTTGAAACTAGGTGTTATCAATCAATCAATCAATCTTATCAATCCTATCAACAAACACTCACCGATTGGCAAAAGATATAAAGGGTTGTTGATTTTTTTGGTCTAGTTTTTCTTATCTTTGTTTATTTATCTTTGGTCATTTTACTAGCCACCTTGAGGATGTCCCAAGAAGGATTTAGAGGATTGATGATGGATCATGGCCTGTTTTCTCTTTGATTGTTGTTTGTGGTTTGTCTTGGCAATATGACCAGGGCAACTAAGTTGTGTGGGATTCATAAATCATTTGGCATAATAAAAAATCCTATGCAAGTTAAAGGTCATCTAATGCTTTCTTGCGTTGGGATCAACATGCCTTTTGGTTGCCTATTTTACACATTCTGACAAGGTTCTATGGTTACAATTCTGAGTCATGGAACTCCTTGTCTGTCATGTGTCTATTTTGCAAGTGGTAACATTGCACACCCTCGTCTATGTCATACCATGGTGTTCATTATCCAATGCCATAATTCAACTCCTAATGATGATAATCAAGCAAGCCTAGTATCTATCAAGAAAATATCAATCCCTCTTCATTCAGCTAAATCCATACTGACATCCATCTCCCCCATGCTAATGATTCTTCTATTTATCACCATAGTCATCCTGATGACATCCTGTGACACACAAAAATATCCTACATACATAATCATGTTAGAGCATCATAGGAATCATCATAAACATATTATTTCATCCATATTTCATAAGAATATACAAATACATAGATAGCTTCCCATCATAAAGAATCATATGATCATCCATATGAGCATCATATGTCATAACCATATAGTGTCCTCCTACAAATAGATTGCATAAACATAAAGTAGATCATGTGAATTTTCATCCATCATGGCCATACAATAAGATCAAGTGCATCCATCCATACATCATAACATAGAGAATCATATATAAGCATAAACCATACATTATACATCCATAATACATCATAACATATAGAATCACCTCATAATCCTATAAATTCATAACACCATAACATCATAATACATCACATAGGCATATGCATATAACATAAACATGCATCACATAGTCACCACCAAAATCATGTATCTCACATATATATAGAAAAAATGGTGTCAAAGTACAATATCATGATGTATCCCAAAAATGGACCTTGTAGGGTCAATCAAAAATACTAGCATCTAATACATATCCAAATGGGTCTAGCCTATGCTACCCCTATCTCCTAATGGAGACGATCCTGGTGAAGGAGGCCTATCCTATCACTATTAGATCCTGAGGCCCCATGTCCTAACCCTACCAGTCACTAATATGGAGAGATTCTAGGTTGTGAGACACCCCCACTACTTTGTAACCGCCTAGAGTGCGATCTACTTTGGCTCTAACTATGCACATAACGAGGTGCTCTCTCAACTATCGGCATCACCTGCTCATACAAGTCCCTGTAGTACTAACCCTCATGGCTGGCTCTATATAACATTCATGCAAAATCCAACGTGAACCCACTAACAGTATCCATGAAATAGATAGACCACTACTCGACCCTTTATGCTCTAATCAATGTCATGTCTCGCTAGGTGGTCAACCTATCCACCTCTACCTTTATATGAAACATTTGTAGCCTAAAGCTACACATGTAGAGCTATGACACATGGATCCATTAGCCTATCTACCACATTCTCCTCCACAACCTCTAAGATGGGCACATCTTGGAAGCCCTCACCTAGGCCCTTGCCCATCACGATATCCTCTTGCTTTGCTCTCTCTTCCTCCCCGACATCATCCACCCCTAGTCCCTCCTACTCTGCCTCTGGCTTGGGACCCTCCACAACTACCTCCTCCTTGATAGGTAATAATTTTTTGGCTACTCTTTGTGCACCTCGGTCCCTCCTATATCGGCCTTTGTCACCTTTGCCTCCTCTTGCTCCATCTCCACCATCATCCCCTTGACCACCCCAAGCTCTGTCATCTCCTCTCTTATGTCCTCTATCATGGAACCTACCTCATGGACCCCTCCCAAGCCTCCCCACTAGGGAAAGCTGATCTAGATTTGTGTAGGGAATAGGCCTTTGCTCGACCCACCATGTGTCATACTCTTGACCCATCTCGACATCTACAATATCTATTGCAGCCCCATTGAAATGGTTGTAGAGAATCAATATCTTGCTTTACCACTGCTACACTAATTAGGGGTCCCCACTAAGAAACCTCCCACACAGATCTAGCATACTAGATCATATCAATTGGAATCCCCTATTGCATACTGTGTCTATTGATAGTAGGGAAAGTGCTCTCCATCATCCTCCCATGGCTGACATTGGTGGTACGGTATCCATGTAAAAGAGTCCAAAATATCAATAGCAAGACACCAATATCTGAATTTACCAACTCTAATCTATGTGACAACTCCTCCATAAAGCTACATATATGGTAATCCTATTGTAAGTTGTTTCTGCACAAGAGATTGGAATACTACAAAATGCTCCTGGATGCCCATACCATAAGAAGGGTAGTGCCACAACTAATATACTATGCCTATTTGTAGACCACATCATGTAGCTGGAAGTAAAGCATAACAAGAAGGCATGGCCCCCAAGCACAGACAGTCCCATGAGTCATCATGCCAATCAACATCTCCCCCCATCCAATAGGGAATTCGTGAACCATCGACGAGCGGGTATCACAACCTCATTGATCATGATGCAAAGAACCACAATGAACTGCTCATATCTGTCAACCAACAAGTCCCAACATATCTCATACTCCTCCATGCCAAGCTTCGTAATGTCCTCATGCTCAAAGGACCTCTAGATAGCAACAAACCCATAATCGAGATCATATTCCACACACTCTCCATGGACAAGAAGTCTCAAAATCCTCTAGATGTCCTCAAGGGTTACGATGGCCTCTCTAGTGGGAAAATGAAAAGAACTAGTCTTTGAATGCCATCTCTCGGTAAGAGTTGTCAGTAGGCCTCGATTAGCCTGAATCACAAGCATGAAAGTGACATGATATAGTCCTAAGGCATGAATTTGATCCCTCTCTGTGTCAAACAATTGATCTCACAGTTTGAAGGTGGTTGGCCAACTCTCTCAGGTGTAGATGGGCAGGTATCTCACTGTGATCACAAGCAAGCACATTGTGTCAATTGAAAATCCTAAGCAAACGTATTGGACCTGGATCATAGGGAAATTTTTCTTGTAAATTGGCTCAAAAACCTAAACAGTCAAATGTGTTGCACAAATGAATGTATGCAAGTTACAAATTCAAATGTGTCAAACCATGACACACATGTGGGATTTTAATCAATTGTGGCATACAAACCAACACTTACATCACAAAAACACACATGCATCACACAAATATGCAAATGTGACTCATAATGTCACATGCATCATTCTAAATCATAATTGGCACAAAGTGACATGCGTCACACTTAACATTTGTGAGTCATCCCCCACATAGGCAACTTTGACGAATGCTTGCATCACACTTAACATTTGTGAGTCATCCCCCACATAGGAGACTCTGACAAACACTTGCATCACACCAGACAAATGCAGTGAATTGAGCCACACTTGTGGCAAACATGACAATAGTTGTGGCACACAATGTGCACCACATTTGTTTGCTCAACTTTGAGCCCTAAAATCTACCAAAATTCGACAAAATTGTGAGGAAAGAAAGGGATATGTATGCTACCCCTGAGCCCTCTGGTTGTTTGTAGGTCCAAACTCTGAATCTGCAGTGTGAGGCGACTAATATAGGCAACATTCTGGGAACAACTCCGTAACAAATCGCCCTCAAAGCTCAATATTCACTCAAATCAAAATGCAAAAATGACCATTTTTACCCCCCAAAATCCTATTCATACCCCCTTAGGGTGGGATTTTTACCCTCCTTTTAGTTGGGTGCATCAAATGTTGAGTTCAAACCCTAATGTGGACACCCTGGAGGTCCTAGAACTGAAACCTTTTTCTATAAACACATTGTTCATTATCAAATTTTCTTATTAGAATAATTTCTTAAATTTTTTGAAACTCTTTCAAAATTTTATAAACTTTTTGAGGGGGCATAGGTCTATCCTGTCTTCACCGGAGCATATTGTGAGCTGAATTTTTCATATTTATTCTTTGATACAACATTCAGATGACTTCACATTGTATCAAAGAGGGGCAAAACGTAGACACTAAAAAATGTCCTAAGCCTGCGAACGTCATTTTTCACACTGATTTCCCTTCTTCCTTGCATAATTGAATAATTTTAATTATTTGATTACTTTTTAAAATCATATTCTTCTATTAATTAAATAATTTTAATTATTTAATTCATTCATCCTCCCTTTTATATTCTTCCTTTGATTAATTAAATAAATTAATATTCGTTTAATTACGTCACTAATGTTCCTTTCTCTCTATAATTAAATAAATTCTTATTTATTTAATTATTCATTTTCATTTTCCTTCTATAGTTAAATAATTAAATTATTAAATTATTTAATTATTCATTAGCTTTTTCTTCCATAATTAAATAAATCTCCTTTATTTAATTATTTCTCATTTTTTCCTCCACTATTAAATAATTTATTTAATTATTTAATAATTTATCCTTTTCCTCCACTTTTAATTAAATAGTTATTTTTCAATTATTTGAATTAAAAGTCAACTTTTCCCTCTTCTTCTATCATTAAATAATTACTTTAATTATTTAATTATTCACTTTCCCTTCTAAATTAAATAATTTTATAATTATTTAAGTTACTCCAACGACCTCTTTTTATGTGTCATCCTCCTCTTTTATCTCAATTAACCTCCACCCTCGAGAAGGTTTTATTACCTTTTAATCTCCATCACCCATCCTTAACTAAACCCTATTTTTTCCCTAACCATATTTCCTTGCTTCTCAAAGCAATCTCATCCATTGATCATCATCATTATTCATCATTTAATCTTGGTCCTTCATTTTAAATTGGTTTTCTATAAAAGTGATCTATCCTTTTTCATTTAAGGGATACAACCATTGTCTTCGATATTTGGTTGTCACTATCATTAGGCCTATTCTTGCATACTACAAATCTAAGGGAAAGCAAGCATATAAAGTAAAATGGAGAAGAGCAATGGAGGTGATTCAACTATAACACATGAATTATGGTATTATTTCTTTATTATTTATGTTTCTATTGTCATTTGTACTTCATTGTTGGATTAGGGTCTTTAGAGCTTGATTTTTAGGTAGTTAGTGGTTGCTACTATTGATTCATACTTCGTACCTTGACTTTACCCTATCATACACTATCCATAAAGACAAGAATATTTTTTAGAAAAATTAGAGTAAAATAAAAGTCAAATTATAGAATTAGTCAAAATACTGAGCTCCACATCAAACCCCCAAATCAACCCACAATAGTATGTCCCACTTTTTGGCCAAAGTGGGACATTGAAATCAATATTTTTCACCAAATTTCCACTTTCTAACACATATAGCAATTAAAAGAATGTGAACTAGTGATTTTGAGACTTTTATATAGATTATAATTTTTTTTTTAAATGAGCTTTTTATGTGAATTTTAATAACTTATTTTTTATAGTTAACAATATTTTTAAAAATTGGTGTTACTTTAGTAAAGCATTACTTCAATTGTAGAAAGGATTAAATTATAAAATTTTAAACATAGATTTGTAACACTTGAAGCTATGAAAAAGGATTTAAGCATAAAAAAAGTAGAAAACTCAAAGAAATGCATACAACTAGTTATACCTCAATACTCTTCAACCTCCATGATTGAGCTGCACAAGCTTTGCACCCAAAAAACTTGTTGATTTTCTCTTTTGTTCACTAATGTGGATTTCTCAATGAGAATTCCAACACAATCTAAATATCACTCAAGACTTGATAAAAATTGGAGGGTGAAGCCTCTATTTATAAAAATAGACTCAAATGGATGGAGAGCTAAGATCTTGCCATAAGATCAAGGGTTCGTGTTTAGAGGTGCTCTAAAGAAAGAGAAAAAGGACAAGTTTCGTGTAAGGGAGTGTACTTGGTTGGCAATGATTGGAAGGGATAGAGTGTATTTTACAGTTTGATTTTATGGAGAAGAGAGAGATAGCCCCATAGAAAGTCAACTCAAAAAATGGCATTTATCTTTAGTGGATTAAATGAGATGGAGGTGGGCATTTATTGGAGAGATGAGGAAGAAAGAATTGTTGAATGAACAAGACAATTAAGAGGGGGGTGAATTAGTTGTACATCTAATTAAAAAATCAAAACCCTCAACAATAATCAAATCCACATGCATTCATTAAACCCTCAATTCTGTTATAATGTTTAAACATGAAATGTAGATAACAAAAAATGAAAAAACAACACCATACACATGAGAACACCAGATTTACATGGAAAACCCTAGGAGGGAAAAACCACAGTGAGGATTAGCTCACAATACAAGTAATCAAGTAAAACCAATACAAAAGGCTCACTTCTAGAATAAGACACATTGTCCAAAAAGGCTCACAACAAAGGCTCACAACTAGAATAGAAAGAGGAAAGAAGATAGAATGTTACACAAAGAACATGATCTCAATGCAACAAAAAATTTGCCACAATAGCTCCAACACCTTCACAACTCTCAAAAGATCAAGACACCTTCATCTCACTACTTTCAACAATCTTGCACTACATTTTGCATTTCTGCACTTTACTAGTCTAGATTTCGCATTACAACACTCAACACTATTCCACACCACATCTCACATCAACTCACCTTGTATTTATACCATCCACAACTTGAAAAACATCTTCAAGTCAACTACACATATAGGTCACACTTACATTTATTCAAAAATACATCACCACTAAGCATTCCCGCAGTGGATAGGAATGAAAATAGACCAATACAAAACTTAATTGAGACCTAAATCAACTCTCACACACCATACTACACTTTCATCAATACTTAAACATCTTTGAATGTAGTGTAAACACCAGGTTAGTCATTACCCGTGCAAACACCACTAAAATTTGAAGCACACGCTTCCTCAAATCCAAGGATGACTTGAGAACCACACACCATGCTTCTAGACAATTTGGAACAATGCACAAACCAATCTAAAAACCATCTTCCAAAGCATATAACCTCAAACCCTCTTGAATGAGGTAAGATACCAACATCATCAACTCACCTTCAGAACCACAAGTTCTAAAACACAACTGTAGAGAAACACAGAGCAAAGACCTTTCTCCCAAACAGTTCTATAAATAATACTACAAATCCGGTTCATACATTGGTGAACATAACTCTCTACACATTGATCCAAAATCCTAAATTATGGATATAGAATCTTTGAACAACACTTATCAACATATCCAAACTACACAAGCAGATCTCCAACCCAAAATAAATGTGGAGCAAAACCAGAACACCTCTCTACAACATAGTACACGATTACAACTGCTCAACTACTACACAATTGACACTAATGACAACACAATCTTGTTGACATAAATGAAAACACATTCATACTTGCAACAATATCCCCCTTTGTCATTAATGGAAACACAAGATGTGAAAAACCCCCAAAGACAACATACACACTCTCCCCCTTTTTTTCAGATTAGATAACTTACACAACATTCCCTTTGGTAGCAATGATTAGACAACATACACAACTTTCCTACATACTCTCCCCCTGACATGATTATTTCTCCAAATGACTCTCTCTCCCCCTATCAATTTGTTCCTTTTTCACATGCTTCACTCTCCCCCTTTGACATCAATGGAAAATGAAAATATTTTCCATTGTTCTCCCCCTTTGACATTAAACAAAGATACTTGCTACTACTCCCCCTTAGATAAACTACTCACCACTATTCTACAACATACTTTTACTACTTTGAATAATCCCCCTTAGAATTACAACACTCACTCCATACTGCAACAATGTCACTACCTACTCCCCCTAAGAGGTAGCCATCAACATCAGTCCGAACAAAGAATGAATCCATAGATCCACTAAATTGATGCATCTCCATATGCATCTAGTTCAAGGATGGAGGGGAAATAACCCCCAACTTCTCCCAAAGATACTCAAAAGTATCCTTAAGAATAGCCTTAGTGAATATGTCAAAAATTTGATCCTTTGTAGGTATATACTCAAGCTTCACTTCATTCTCCAAAACCTTCTCTCTCAAGAAGTGATATATAATTGAAATATGTTTTGTCCTTGAATGCATCACTGAATTATTTGAAATATTTATTGCACTTATATTATCACAAAAGATAGAAATAGGCTCATCATACACCACTTTGATATCCTTCAATTTTTGTCTCATCCACAACACCTATGTGAAGAAAGATGCTACTGCAATGTACTCAACTTTTGCAATAGATAAATAAATTGAATCTTTTTTCTTACTTAGCCATGATACCAATTTGCATCCAAGAAAGAATGCACCACTACTTGTAATTTTCATGTCATCCACACAACCAGACCAATCTATATCCGTGTAAGCACTCAATGTGAAATTAGTATCCTTAGGATACCATAAGCCATAATCCGGAGTGCCCTTTAGGTATCTAAATATCCTATCATTGTTGCAACATGTGACTCTTTAGGATCTTCTTGAAATCTAGACACAAGACAAACTACATGCATGATGTCCGATCTAGTATCAGTTAGATGTAGTAGTCCACGAATCATAGATCTGTACTTTCTCTAATCATCCTTAGGTTATTCATCATCCTTACTCAATTTCCAACTAGTAACCATATGAGTACATATCGGTTTGGAGTCTTCCATTCCAAACTTCTTCAACATCTCTTTGACATACTTTGACTATCAAATGAATGTCTTTGTCTATTTGATTGATCTATAACCCAAGGAAGAAATTCATCTCCCCAAACATAGACATCTCAAACTCTTTCTACATTTATTTTGCAAATTTCTTGCACATAGCTTCATTTTCTTCAAAAATTATGTTATCAACATACACAACTACTATCAATATTTTATCTTTTTCAATTTTGAAGTAAAGATCACTATTTGTGGTACCTTTATTGAATCCTTATTGTACCAAATATCTATCAAACCTTGCATACCAAGCTCTAGGATCTTTCTTTACTCCATACAATGCCTTCTTCAATCTACACACCATATTAGGTTTGTTTGATAATTGAAATCCTTCTAGTTGTTCCATGTAAACTTTTTCTTCCAATTCTCTATTCAAGAAGGTAGAATTCACATCCATCTGCTAAACCTTAAAGTCCTTAAATGTGTTGTAAATTCCATGAACAACTTGATTGCTTCCATTCTAGTCATCGAAGCAAATGTCTCCTCAAATCCTATTCCTTCAACTTTTGAGTAGCCCTTACACAGAAGCATTTCCTTGTTTCTTACCATTTCTCCATTCTCATTCAACTTGTTTTTGAATACTCAATACCAATTATGTTCCTTTTTTTAGGTCTAGGAACAAGTTCCCAAGTTTGATTCTTCTCAATATGCATAAGTTCTTCCATTTCCTTCATCCAATGCTCATCTTTGCATGCCTTACTCACTATTTTAGGTTCAAATTTAGAAAGTAAATATATATTTACCTCTACTTTAGTAGCTCTTCTTCTTGTCAACACACCTTTGCTTTTGTCTCCAATGATCTATTCTTCGAAATGATTTTTATACACATACTTAGGGGTTTTAGGGGCCTTTTATGGAGCTTCTTCCTCTTCATTTTTCACTTCCTATTCCTTAGATTTTTCTTCTTCTTCTCTGCAAGCAAGTTCATCTAATTCATATCCATCTATTACCACTAAATTCCTCAATTCTTCATCAACCTTGACACTTGCACTTTCAACAATCCTTCTCATCTTTTTGTTGTAACATTTATAAGGCTTTCTTTTAGTAGAATATCAAATGAAGATACCTTCATCAAACCTTGCACCAAACCTTCCTAAGTTTTCATCATCTCTTCTCATATAGCATTTGCTTCCAAACACTCTAAAGTACTTGATAGTAGGGATCTTTCCATACCACAACTCATAAGGATTATTTGTATTGTTTTCCTTTTCTTGAACTCTTTTAAGTATGTAAACAACAATATGAATTAATTCTCTCTAGTAGACTCCCAGTAGGTTAGCTTCTTTCATCATAGTCCTTACAACTTCTTAAATAGTCATGTTTTTCCTTTCAACCACTCCATTTTTTCGAGGAGTCCTAGGGGCAGACAAGTTCCTCTTTATGCCATGATTCTTACAAAACATGTTAAATTCATTGGAGGTGAACTCTTCACTTCTATCGGACCTCAAACATTTAATTTTCAAATCCATTTCATTCTCAACCATAACTTTAAATTCTTTGAATCTATCTAGGGCTTCAGTTTTTTCTCTAAGAAAAGTAACCCATGTCATTCTAGAATACTCATCAATCAAAAGCATGAAATACCTATCACCTTGAAGACTTCTCACTCTTATAGGACCACAAAGGTCTATATGCACCAATTCCAACAATTCGGTAGAAGATTGTTCTTTTCCTTTGAAACTACTTCTTGTTTGTTTTCCAAATTGGCAATCTCTATAAACAACATCGATAGGCTTTGTAATCTTTGGCATATCTCTCACTACTTGAAATAAACTAATTCTAACCAAGTTATCAAAATTTATGTGGCACATCCTCCTATGCCATAACCATCTATCATTAATTTGAGTCATAAAACAATGACCATCAACAACCTTGAGTTGATAGGTATTTCCATTTGTCCTCTTTCCAACAGCAATCATAGTTTTAGACCCTTTCTAATCTTTCATCCATCATCCTGAAACGTAAGATTGTACCCTTTACTACACATTTTTGAACACTCAAGAGGTTATTCCTTAAACCTTTAACATAGTAAACATCTTCAGTATTATGCTTTCCATCAAAATTTATTGAACTTATTCCACAAATATTAGCACCCGAATCATTTCCAAATTTAACAAGTCCTCCATCATAATTTTCAAGTTTAAAAAACTTGCTTTTATCTCTGATCATATGATTAGAGCAACCACTATCAATAACCCAATAGTTCTTATCCTGTCTAACATGAAAAGCAGATACCAATGTACCTCTAGTCCTATCTTTTTTCTCCAGAGCACTTTCCTTCACACATATTTCAAAGTTAGCAGGAACATATTCATCTTTTACAACCAAGAACAAGCATTCATTATCATCATCATCTCCATAATCAAATTCATCATCAGAAATACCAACATCTTCTCTAACATAATAAATTTTCTTCACCATCTTACCTTTATTTTCCTTGTTCTTATTGTTTACAACCATGTTTGGACATCTTGAAGAATAGTGACCTATTTGTCCACAACTAAAACATTTGAAAGGTAATTTACCTTTTCAAACAAAGAAAAATAAGGTGTTCATAGATGAATGAATGGGTTGGTTAGCCACAAAGACCTATTTCCCTAATTTCATTCAAGGAAATGAGATATAAAACAATGAAGTGACTATCAACCACAAGGTAAGTCAAATCAGGTATGAATCAGTAAATTTCCTATATATGCAAGGACGTGGGTATAGACTAAATAGAACTTTGGGGAGAAAGATTAAGATCATCAAACAAACTCCAAAATGCAAGCTATAAAATGCAAATGAAGGATGGTAATCAAAACTAGCAAAAACAGTAATCAAAAGGAAGATCTAGTAAGGGGAAAAGGATGTGTACCTTCCACCAAAGCTCATTGAGGACTCATTCACCCTATGGTGAATGGGTCCTAGCAAGAGTTCTCTAAAATCTATTTTTGGGTTTTTTTTGTTGTGTTTGCACTCCCAGATTCCTAATTTTCACTATCAGACAGTCGAAAATAAATTTTGCAGAAGAGTTTCCATGAGATGACAACTTTTCTTGCAACTTTGACAACTTTGCAACTTCAATTTTTCTCTTCAAAGGATCTTCCACCTAAAATTTTCAATCACACATCAAAGAGAGAAAAAAATTGTTTGTTAGGTGAATGGGGGTTTGCCTTGGTCAAACCCCATTTTGGTAATTAAACCTTGAAATGAAATAGAAAAGCATGAAGAAATGATGAATGGATAACAATGTGTAACAACTCACCAAACCTTATTTGAACCTTGGATTGTAGATCTACAACTAGCATGAATTGTCTTCAATGGATATAGATCTTGATCATGAAACTTGATTAGAAACAATGTATTTGAACACATGAATAGATCTTGAACTCGACATCACCATATTATCTCAAACATGCATGATGCAATAAATCTTTGACATGATAATGGAATCTTTATTGCTGCAATAATCTTCAATAATTATACCCTTGAATTCCTTGAAAATTCTCTTGGATTCTCTAATAATTCTCTTGTGAAAATACTCTTGATCTCATGAAAAATTGCTTAGATGAACTTGCTCATAAAGTTGCTATGTGAAACATAGTGAAATAACCTCTTATTTATACATATCTTAAGATTAATTCCTAAAATTCAAATAACACAAGCCAACATCGAATTGTGGATTTGAAATCATCAAAATACCAACAAAAACATAGTTTAAATTTAGGTCCTAGGTGCAAGTGAGGACCCATTCGCCATATGGCAAATGGGTCCTAGGCCACTTGCCTAGGACACATATTATTCAATGTTAAACCTTATGTTATAGCATATATGAATGTTGAGTTTTATCTCTTGGAAATTGCAATTAATTAGGCTTGGATTTGAATTAAAGGCGCCAATTAGGGAAAATTAACCTCAATTAATTAATAAATCCCTGGATTAATGTGAAAGTGTAAAGGTACACCTTACAACACCAAAAGTAAGGCACAATTAAGTCCATTTTAATTAAAAGGGCCCTAAAATTAATGTGAATATACATATTACAACACTAATTTAGGCATCATTAAGATTATTTTATTATTAATTATTCATTCCCAAATTAAGTGTGAAAAAGGGATACTTTTTCCTACACTACATTTAGCCCCCACTTTAGTGTGAGGATGAGTGCAAGTGCAAACTCACACTAAACTAGACATTCAAGACACTTATGTATGCAACAATGACAAAGATACACAATCATACAACATCAAAGACCAAGAAGATCAAGCCTAGATGGTCTGATCGATGCAAAACACATCAAAGTTTTTGATTTTTGTGCTCACTCTAGGGTAGTGAAATCTCAGGCTGTCCACTAGGTGGGTATCCCAAAAGGGTGGCAAATGAGATTCATATTAGGCTCCATACCATATCAAAGCTATCCTCTTGAAAAATTCAATAAGGTGCCACAAAGCAAGGTTCCATAGGCAAGCAAGGTGTGTTATGCTAGGTGGCCTTGAATTTAGAGTTTGAGTTGTTGAAAGGCGCAAGACAACTGAGAGGGGGGGGTGAATCAGTTGTCACCAATCTAAACACAAATCTCAAACAATTATCAACTTCACATCCACTTTATTCTATTATTAAGTATGAACATGAAATGCAAATAACAAAAAGCAATATCAACACAAGAAACACCAAATTTATGTGGAAAACCCAATAAGGGAAAAACCACAATGAGGATTAACTCACAATATAAAGTAATTCCAAAACCGATTACAAAGAGGCTCACTACTAAAGGGTTCACTACCCAAAAGGACTCGCTGTCTTGATAGAAGGATCATTTCCTACAGATAGGACTCATTATCCAACAAGGAAGGCTCACTACCTACAGATACAAAAGATAACATAAAATCCACCACAAAAAATTACACACATTCGTAGCCTTGATAAAAAGATTGCAGACACCATCAGCTCACTACTTTCAAGAGTCTAACACATTAAATTCTTGTTGCCTCAATTCACTTTCGCATAAATATTGCTTCTCAAACTCATGGCCCATGATCAATACTTGAAATCCACAACATCTCAACTTGTATTTATACCATCTTCAACCTTAGAAACTTTCTCCAAGGTCGGCTTCACACGCTTCATTTTACAAATTTAAAATAGGTCAACAACTCAACATTCCCGCAGTGGATGAGAATGAGAGTGGACCAAACCAACACTTAACCAAGACCCAAAACATCATCTTGGATTAATCACGTGTCCTAAATCGATACTTATCCTTCACATGATGTGTAGACACCAGGTTGACCAAACCTAATGAAAACACCAATGAACTTTGAATTACATGCTTTTGCAACAAGAAGATAACATGCAGACTACATAACACACTTCACCATACACTGGAACACACCTCAGATGCCTTTAGATTCATCCACAATAAATGCAACAACCTTCATATATAGAATACTTTCCATCAGTCCATTTGGACTATACAGACACACACAATAATACTGAAACCTGTCTTCTGGATCACCAAACCATGAACACCTTTGATAGGATATAGATAAAATCATTAAAAGCCTTCTTCCAAATCTACAAGACTTGAAACAAATTAGCGGAGGATTGCGGAGTAGAAACATTTCTCCCAGTCCACAGACAACCAACTATGCTCGAACAGTTCACACACCAATGAGCACAACTTTCACTCTCCATCAAACCAAAAGCTATGATCAAGGATATATCACCAACATATGCCTATAAACAATACTTCAGATCCACACAAGCATAGGATCAACATAGAAGAAATATGGAGCACAGACCAGAGCACATTATGAACATACACACAACTCTGTCTTAGCTATTTCTCAAAAGCACTTGGCAACTCATATTATCAGCACACTTGCAACACCATAAAGATAGCTCCATGTACTCACAACATCTTAACAGTATCTCAACTATACATGTACAACCTACAATCACTTGATTCCTTTCTTTGCTATATCCTATATTGTGTTGATATCAATGACAACATCAATGACAACACCACCAAACTCACTCATACTTGGAAAAATATCCCCCTTTGTCATTGATGGAAACACATGATGTGAAAAACCATCAAATACAACATCAATTCCATTCCTACACTCTCCTTTATTTTTTAGATTAGACAACCTACACAACATTTTTTGCACTCTCTATACTCTCTCTCCCTTTCAGCTTCTTCTTTTTCACATGACTCTCTCTCTTTTTCTTTCACTATTTTTCACATGACTCTCTCTCCCCCTTTGACATCAATGGAAAAGAAAAAAAACTCTAATAACTCCCCCTTGGGAGTGCACCCACACATCTCATATTGCAACAATGATATTTCCTACTCCCCCTGCAAAGCAAACCTAGTCATCAATCTAGATAAATGAAGAATTTGTAGATCCACTAGACTAATGCACCTCCATGTGCACTTAGTTCAAAGAATGAGGGGCAGAAAACCCCCAACTTCTCCCTGAGATACTCAAAAGTATCCTTTGAAAGAGCCTTAGTAAATATATCTGCAATTTGATCCTTTGTAGGCACATACTCCAATCTGACTTCATTCTCCAATACCTTCTCCCTCAAGAAATAATATTTGATAGATATGTGCTTTGTCCTTGAATGCATTACTAGATTTTTTGAAATGTTTGTAGCACTTGTATTATCACAAAAGATAGGGATAGGCTCATCACATATCACTCCTATATCCTTCAATGTTTGCTTCATCCATAATACATGTGTGTAGCAAGATGCTACAACAATGTACTTAGCTTTTGTAGTGGATAAAGAAATTGAATCTTGATTCTTACTTAGCCATGAAACAATCTTCCACCAAGAAAGAATGCACCACCACTTGTACTCTTCTGGTCATCTACACAACCAGCCCAATCTACATCAGTGAAAGCACTCAAAGTGAAATTAGTATCCTTAAGATACCACAAGCCATAATCTAGAGTGCCTTTAAGATATGTGAATATCCTTTTCACAACCATAACATGTGCTTCTTTAGGTTCTACTTGAAATCTTGCACCCAAACATACTGCATGCATGATATCCGATATAGTATCAGTAAGATACAACAGTCCACCAATCATAGATCTGTACATGCTCTAATCAACTTTAGGAGAATCATTATTCCTACTTAGCTTGCATCTAGTCACCATAGGGGTACAAACCGGTTTGGAGCCATCCATTCCAAACTTCTTCAACAACTCTTTGACATACTTTGATTGTGAGATGAATATGCCCTTATCAATTTGATTCACTTGAATTCCAAGGAAAAAATTTAGCTCACCAATCATAGACATTTCAAACTCTTTTTGCATCTCCTCTGCAAATCTCTTGCACATACCTTCATTTCCTCCAAAAATGATATCATCAACATACACAACCATTGTCAACATTTTGTTTCCTTCAAATTTGAAATAGATATTACTATTTGCAAAGCCTTTGTTGAACCTTTGTTGTGTCAAATATATGTCCAACCTTGCATGCCATGCTTTGGGAGCCTGTTTGAGTCCATACAATGCCTTTTTCAACTTACAAACCATGTCGGTTTATTTGATAATTGAAATACCTCTGGTTGTTCCATGTACACCTCTTCTTCCAATTCTCCATTCAGGAATGCAGACTTAACATCCATCTGATATACCTGGAAATCTTTGTGGGTAGAAAATGCCAAAAACATCTGAATAGCCTCCATTCTTTCCATCAGGGCAAATGTCTCCTCAAATTCTATTCATTCAACCTGTGAATAACCCTTGCACACAAGCCTTGCTTTATTTCTTACAACTTCACCACTCTCATTCACCTTATTCCTAAACACCCACTTTGTACCAATTATGTTCTTGTTTACTAGTCTAGTAACCAGTTCCAATGTCTGATTCTTCTCTATCTGTTGCAACTCCTCTTTCATTGCTCTAACCCAATTCTCATCTTTGCATGCTTCACACACTGATTTGGGTTCTATCTTTGAAAGTAAACATAGATTTACCTCAGCTGCTACAACTTTACCTCTTGTCTTTATGCCTTCACTTTTATCTCCAATTATCTATTCTCCAAGATGATTCTTCTGTACATATTTAGGAGTCTTAGGAGTAGGTTCCCGAGCTTCTTCCTCTTCTTAAATATATTCTTCTTCTTCCTTATTCTCTTCTTGTACTTGTCCCCAGATAGGTTCATCCATTTCAACTTCACTTATCTCAACTGGTATGTGCATATCTTCATCAACTTTCACATTTACACTCTCAACAATCTTCCTCAATCTTTTATTGAAGCATCTATAAGCTTTACTAGTAGTTGAATATCCAAGGAAAATAACTTCATCACATCTTGCATCAAAATTTCTTAGGTTCTCATCATCTCTTTTAATATAGCATCTACTTCCAAACACCTTAAAGTACTTCATAGTAGGAATCTTGCCAGTCCACAGCTCATAAGGGGTCTTTGTGTTGTTACCTCTGATCTGAACTCTGTTAAGAATATAAACAATAGTGTGGATAGTCTCTCTCTAGTATACATCAGGTACATTTTCCTCTTTCATTATAGTTCTTACAACTTATTGAATAGTCTGATTCTTCCTCTCAACAACTCCATTCTGCTAAGGAGTTCTAGGAGCAGAAAAATGTCTCTTTATGCCATGCTCTTCACAAAATGTATTAAAATCACTGGAAGTGAATTCTCCACCTCTATCAAGCCTTAAACATTTGATTCTTAGGTTCATTTCATTCTCTACCCTAGCTTTGAACACTTTGAATCTATCCAAATCTTGAGCTTTCTCCCTAAGAAAAGTACCCATGTCATTCTAGAATAATCATCAATCAAAAGCATGAAGTACCTATCACCATTAAGACTTCATGTTCTTGTAGGACCGTAGAGGTCAGTATGAACCAATTCCTACATTTTGGTAGTTGATTGATCTTTTCCTTTAAAACTACATCTTGTTTGTTTTCTCAACTGACAATTTCTACAAACAGTATTGGCAGGCTTTGTGATTTTAGGCATATCCTGGACAACCTCTCATGAACTAATCCTGATCAGATTATCAAAGCTTACATGTCCCATCCTTCGGTGCCATAGCCAAATTTCATTAACTTGAGATACAAGGCATTGACCATCAACACCCTTAAGCTAATAAATGTTTCCATATGTTCTTCTTCCAACAACAACCATAGTTTTGAACCCTTTTCTAATCTCACAAGTATTATCTTGAAACACAAGCTTGAATCCTTTGCTACACATTTTTCCAACACTCAAAAGATTATGCCTTAAGCCCTTAACATAATAGACATCATCAGTACTGTGTTTACCATAAAAACTAATTGTTCCTTTTCCAACAATCTTTGCACCAGAATCATCTCCAAACATGACTAGTCCACCATCATACTTTTCAAGCTTAGTGAACTTACTTTTGTCTCCGGTCATGTGATTTGAGTAGCCACTGTCAATCACCCAATAGTCTTCATCTTGTCTAGCATGAAAGGCAGTAACCAAAGTACCTTCCATCTCTTCCTTCTTATTCTTCATACCACTTTCCCTTGCACATCTTCCAGAGTTAGTAGACACTGATTTATTCTCCAAGGGTAGAAACAAGCATTCATCATTATCATCCTCAAAATTAGATTCAACATAAAAAATTCCAACATCTTCTCTAACATAATACAACTTCTTGAACTTATTATCCCTTTTTTCTTTATTATCTCTATTCTTCTTGTGTACAACTCTATTTGGACATCTTGAATCATAATGACCAATATTTCCACAGTTGAAACATTTAAAGGGTAACAAACCTTTGTACTTGTCTGTACCTTTCTTTGACTTCCTTGTAAAATTTGCTTCCAACTCATCTAAACTATCACCCTCTGAATCATCTTTTGTCTTTGTTGCTTTAAAGGTTGATTTTGTTTTCTCCTTTTCTTTTCAAAACTTCCTCATCTCAAATGCAGTCAAGGTGCCAAACATATGTTCTTTAGTAAACTTGTTAGGGTCATAAACTTCTTCAATAGTTGAAACCTTATCACTGTAACTCTCTGGTAGAGTCATCAAAATATTATCCATTATTGTTGAAAAATGAGGTGTTTTCTTAGCTTAATACTCTGTAAAACTTTAATATTGCTGATCTAAGTAAGCTCTTTCTTTGTTACATATATTCTTTGTGGGTGATTATCTTGATTAATCCATTGTACTGTTGTAGAATGTAGAGAGAAGTTGATAGAAGAACTAGACAGGATATTAGAAAGATCACACAAGATGTACCGTGGAGAAACCCTTTCGGAAAAAAACTCCACCAAGAATTATTTTATTATTCAATATTTTAATTACAATAGCTCCAATTCTTGCTTGAGAATGCTTCTTTTGTCTTTACCAATCTTCTTCACACCCGCAATAACAATTATGAAAACTCTCTTCAACTTGAATGAGATATAGAGACAATATGCAACCTTGTAATCTCCAAATGGTGATAATTACAATGCACAAGCTCAAGCCCTTGAAAAGGTACGCCATATTCCTTCAAGTTGAGTTATTCAGTGAAGACTAAAGCTTGCAACATGTGCTTCATGCATTTGGGCATCCCAAATTGAAGCTACAACTTCTCCTTCACTTCAGTGATAATTCCAAAGCTCTTCCTCAAAGTTGGCACCCTTAAGTAATCCTACTTAACTGAGCCTTCAGAAATATCTTATCATGCATGAGAGGTAAATCCAATAAAGCATCTTGGATGCCCAAGTTGGCTCCAAGTGATTTATAGTTAACTGAAACATTTACTCAACACCATTCATGCAAGAATGGTCATCCCCTGTTAACTGGAGGTAGTCCATGTTATCTGTCATACAACTCAAGTAATTAGCCATGCATTCCAAGTTAACTGAAGCTAAATACATGCAACTCAAAATAACCAACATGCATGCAACTGAAGATAACTGAACTGAACTGAACTAAACTAAACTAAACTAAACTAAACTAAACTGAACTAAGCTGAATTGATCTGAACTTCAAACATGCAAACATCAAATCCTAACTCCTAGGATCTTTACATGCATTTAGAAGTGTCAACTGTTACTCCGTATAGTTAACTAAACACAAGGTGAGTTTCACCTTACCATGTGTGCACCCACATGCTCCTATTATTTAGGAATAACTACAAATGTCAATTTCATGATTTATTTCATCCAAATAATTAATCTCATCCTAATCTTAGTGTTGTTGAACACATTCCAAGAATCTAGGAGATACATGAAATAATTAATGTTTACGATTTGCAATTAAATGGCATCCTATTTCCAACAATTACATCTTCATCAGTCAGAGTACCACCTTGATTTTTTATTTTTTTCATTGCAATATCAACCCTCTAAAAATAGCTTGCAATATCTTCACCTTCTTCATTTTCAATTCTCATATATGTGCTTAGCTGTTAGATTCTTTGACAATTTCACTTTATCATTTCCTTCATAGATATCTTCCAACTTTTTCCAAACTTCATAAGCAATGCCCAGGAAATAACTTTTGTTTGCTCAGTCTTAGATAAAGCACTATAGATTGCATAGCTTTCTTTTTCATTTTCCTCATAGGCAGAAATTTCATCTGCAAAAGAAGGACCACTTTTCGATGCAACATACTTTGTCTCAACAACTTTCCAAGTCTTGTAACCAAGAGAGATCAAGTAATCTCTCATATGCACTTTCCAGTCACTATAGTCAAATCCATCAAACACAAGGATTGACAATTTGTGCACCATCAGATCTACCTCAAGCAGTTAAGCTCTTCTTCTAGGAACCAAAGCTCTGATACCAATTATTGAAAGGAGTTAGGTCTTGATCGTGATGGGACAACAACGTTATCATTGTTAACGTGTTTCAACAAGGGGCCTGGATTGTTAGGTTTTCTAGAAATGATATCACTAAAGTGCAATCATAATAATAGATCAATTATTCATAAACTAAATTGCATATTCATGATTTTCACAATAGATTTACCATGCTCTTTCAATGATTTAAGATTGATTTAAAATAAAATTCAAAATATAGAGGGTAGCACAAAAGAATTAAACTGCTAAATTAAATAGACAATGACAAGATCTATTATATTTATCAGTTTTGAATGATTAAACGAAATCTCACAAACCATCGTTAAAGCAATTATCCCTACACAGTTGCTATTAACAATGATGCAATATTCCAAGAAAATAAACCAATCGCAAGATTTTTTTAGGTTTCATCAAATTAGAACGCCATAAAAATACACAGATCTACAACAAAACCTTAATTCCAAAATACCATACGATATTTTATTAATTTGTTCAGCTAAGAAAAATAAATCAATCATACCATCACCAATGTTCTAGATTGAGACACATGCAAAACAAGCATAATCCTTTAATTCATCAAAAACATTGTCTTCACAAAAATCAGTAGGTAACCCATGTCAAGAATGTATAAGTTTGTTTTTGTAAATACATAAAAAATTGGATCCTTTGAGTGATCCGGAATAAAAAAATATACAGGACTTAAAGTTCCATAATTTGTGGATTTGAAAGTATAATAATTGAAAGCAAACTAAAATTAAAAACTAGGAGTGCCTCGGTTAGAATTGAGATCAACTAAACTAAACTAGAAAAGGCTCAAATGCTTAATAAAATAAAACTAAAATCAAATATCAGATTTGAAGTTACAACTTGGGTGTTGATTTATTACAAAATTTATTCAACATTAAAGCAAAATTGAGAAGCTTGACTCCAGTTTAATTGGAGAAGTTGTCAATGAAGGTTGTGAAAACCTCATTCATTCAAGCTCCATGAGTGGGCCTCAATGATATCAAATCTTTATACTTTGACTAAAGGCTAAAATCTCCATTTGTTCTTGTAATCTAACAAAGAAAGCCAACTCATCTTGGAAAGAATGAATTTTTGCTTTCTTGTCCATCATTTTATCAATTGCCACTTGGTTTTCCTATCCCTCTAGAAGCTTCTTTGATTCATTTGCCATCTTACTGGGAGTTGTCACTAAAGCAGATGTCTCCCAAAATGTATAGTCTAGACTCTCAACAAAATGTTCTATCTTGGCCATAGCATGTTCAACTAGGCTCTTGTTTTTATTCAACTTTATTTTGCATTTATTTAGGGTTTTAACCCTTAATTGAGCAACCTTTAACCATTCAGGAGGCTTGTTTTGATCTTCCTCTTCTATAATTGCTGCTTTAATCAAATCCTCTATTGGTGTTGCTTTTATTCTCTACATTTAATTGGGATCTAATCTTCAAAAACTAATAATTCTTCATTGATCCCCACCTCAATTTGGTGAGTTAGACTATCCTTATCACTAATGCAATGGTAGGAGTTTATTTCTTTCCTTAGCACCCTATTTGATAAGGCCAAAAAATCAACTTTCCATTGATCCACGGCTATAATCCATCCATCAAGATCAGAATGCGTGGCATCCCCTTTTAATGCTACTTGTAAAGTTGATTGAGGGTTAGCTGCATCCATTGGTCCAATTAAATTAGTAATACAATTTGTCAACTGAACCACTTGAGCTTTAAGCTCTTCTTTTGTGTTCTCATCTTTCTGCATCCTCTTTAGGATAGTAGAGACAAACATTTGGAGAGATTGTTTCTCTCCTTCTCATGTCTATACACCCAAATTAACTTGTCTGATTTGGTAATCTTTGGGCCTCATGTCTAAATCATATTTGTCTACCAAAGGGATGACTATCTGAGTGGTTTTGTTTTCTTGATCATCCATGATGACTGTTGATATTCTTCTAGCCCATTTTTCTTCTTTGCAAGGGACTAGAAGACTTCTAATAGAATACTCAAGCTCTTCCCCTCTTCTCCCTCAATATATGTCCTTTGTCTTCTTTGTATGGTGTGATTTAACCATATCAAAACATTTGAAGACACATTTCTTTGTGGGGAATAAATTATTTTCATGTTGTGGGATGCTTCTAAGTTAGCCTACTCAGCCTCCCTTTGCTCAGTTTCAATCCTTATTTCTTCTTCTCCTTGGACTTGTTCATTTTGAGCTTCTTGTTTAACTTCTTTCTCTTGGAGTTCCTTTACTACTATCACCTCAACTGAGATTTCTTTCTAAATTTCTCCTTCAATCATCTCTTCTTTTGTCACTGCCTCATTTTTTCAATTCTTTCCTTTCCTTTTCTCTTCTTTATTGTAGCTTTTGAAGATGAAACCTTCTATTCTTTTGCTGTTGTAGATGATTCTTCTCTCATCTTTACCTTCTTGGTGACAATTTGTGGCTTAGGTAGATCCATCATGGGGAAAGGAGACTTAAGCCATCCCAATGAGCAAGTTTTCACTCTTGCAACCCTAGTATCAATGTTGTCATCTTCTTGAATTGAACAATCTTCATTGAAGACTGGTTGATTGTAGATACCTTTTGTGCCGTAGAAAAATGGCCCCTTGTCATTTTCATGGCCTTTTAGGTCTTGTTTCATTGTGTTTTACATATTTTTCCTTAATTTTATATTGCAACATGGCTTGAACATGCTTATTTTAGTATTAAAATGTAAATATTGAAGTCTTGTGAATGTGTTGTGAGGTGTTGTAAAACATTTCTACATTATTCTAGACTCTATTTAATATAATTCACCTAAAAATCATCATTGTGTACATCAACAAGTCTTATTTTCAAGTTTTATTAAGTCTTGTCATCGAGATTCACACTTTTCTAGGCATTTTCCCCTTATTTAGCTCTTTCTCATGTCTTATTTGACCTTCTTATACACTCATAAGCTTTATTTAAGTGCATTTTTTAATATACTCCCAACACACAACATTAAATGACATTTAATTCTCGACACCTAATTTTATGTCCCAGGTGGGACCCATTCGCCATGGGTGGCGAATGAGTCCACCTTGGCTCCAAAATTTAAAATATTTCAAATTTCTTTTAGGATTTATTCAAAATTATGCTTGATGTCGGCATGTGATGATGTATGAACGGTTACTAAGACACAATATTGATATAAATAAGTTAATTTCACCTCATTTCATCCATCCAAGCATATCTACAACATATCTCATTCATCCAACAAGTCAATTTCACTTAAGCATTCAAGCATTTTGCAATACATCATTGAGCAATTATTGAAGCATCTTGAAGCAACCATTGACATTGATTCAAACTTGCATCTTCAAGGGTTTTTGGTAAATTTGTAGTACTTTCATGTTTTTCATTTATCATTTCCCTTGCATTTCATTTATTTCTATTGGGTTTGATTACCAAAGCGGGGTTTGACCAAGGCAAACCCCTATTTGCTAACCCACCAACATTTTTCCCCTTTGCATGTGTGTTTGCAACATTTGTTTTGAAAATATGACAAGTTTAAAGGTGTTGAAAAGTGGAAATCAAGTCAACTAGGTTCTTCAAGTCAACTTATTTCTATTTCATGCTTGTTGAGTGATTTATGTCCGTTTCCTACAGAATTGACTCTGGCAAAACCCGACATTCAGACTTTTCCAGATCTAGTGTTGCAAAGTTGCTGTCTGATTTTCCAAAAATCTAGGAGTGGAATAATTTGCCACCCTTGGAAAATGAGTCCCACCTGAGATCAGAAAATCTGTATTTTGTCAGATTCTGGATCCCGACAGTCAGAAATCAGTTCCCAACAATTTTTCACTAGTAGGACTAATTTGCCACCCTTGGCGAATGAGTCCCAATGTGAATTTTTAGTGACATCATTCAGCATTCCAGACATATCAACATCTTCAGTCTTTGTCGAGGTGCACTTAGATTTATCTCTGTACCTTTTGTTCTGCATGTTTTATTCAATTTCTTCATTGTTTGCATATCACACTATGTTTTCAAACATTGCATAAATATTAGCTTTGCATCCATTTAGATTAGTTCCATTCATTCAATTGCATTTAGTTTAGTTCATTTAGGCATAAAATCATCTCTCATTACATATTTGAGTGAAATTGTTAGGTTTTTGGCCTCTTTCTCTCTCCTTTTTAGGTGAAAAACCCTAAAAGTGCTAAAGATACCTAGAGTGCCAAAAATCTACGATTCACCTTTACCTCTATATATGGGATCTAAGACCTTTCCATTTTCCTTAATATCCTTAGGAACTAGGGATTTTGTGCAATATTTTGTCAAATTTAGTGTCAACCAATAGTAATCCTTCATTCTAACTTCGTTCTCTTCCTCGTAATTTTCCCAATGGTCTTCTATTGCAGGCTCATGTATGAAAAAGTGAGCCTATAACCTTGTGTATCTTTCCAATTGGGTCAAATCAGCCTCTTGGATCACTGCACATCTCAATGGAGTATTTTTCAACTCTATTTTTGCATTCTTTGCATTTTGCATATTGGCACACAAGTACACTCCAATCTTAACTAGGAAAGCATATCCAAAATTGTGCTTTCAACAATCAACTTATGATTTATTTTGTCACTTGTTTGAAGATCTCCAACATGATTATCTTGTCTTATGGATATTTAGGCAACTTCAATGGGGACTTATGGAAGCCAACTACTTTGATGTAACTGAATGTCTTGAACTGAATGTACTAGTTCCCCTAGTTTTTAAGCTCTTATATGGATTCAATAGAGATTATCCTAGAGAATTATCCTTCCAACCCTCTAATTATTGTAAAGACAAAATTATCATTGACAACATAAAATTTCATGTATCTATCCTCCAAATTAAGTTGAGGATAATGCTCATAAATTGTTACCTCCCCAAGTTGGAATGAACCTACTTTGATTAATCAAGGAAAAGTGGCTTGAGAAGATAACAGACACACTAGGTAAGATGTCATATAAAATTTATCCATTTGAAAGACATTCTTCAATTGTTCATGAATGTTGTCACTAATGAGGGTGGCCTAATCAATCTTCTTATTATAAGATATGATCAAAATAAACTTGACCATCCATGGATAAAAGTCCCTGACATGAGGGTATCCAAAAAATCTGCTCAATAGTGTTATCAGGTCCTCAAAATATTCCCTCAATTCACTTCTATGTTGTACCTTGGCCATCTTAAGAGGTATCTTCTATGGGTTAAACAATACTTGATTGCTAATAAGATTAAGGTTGCTTGCTTTATGATTTTCAAAATAACCCACTACCTTTTTCATATCTATGGCCTCATATTGTGGGGAGGCAAGGATTCTGAACACTCTCTCGATCATATCTAAACTTAAGTTCAACACTACTTCTCTTGATAATCCCATAATCCTTCTATGCCTTTAATCATAATATTATGCACATGTTAAAATAAGCTTAGGTGATTGCATAGTAACTAGGAAGGCAATTTCCTCCACTAACCTTGAGTTATCCAATGAAGTGGTTGTGCATGTTTATCTCTTCATCATTGATTCTCCTCTTGAACTCATCAAGATCTACATGTCCAAGGTCTATATCTTTGATCTTAGTGTAAGGAGAGAACATCTTTGAGGGAGGATGATAGCCCTTGTACTAGTGCTTCATCTTTGTTGGATCCTTTAGCATATCTCCTACATGTAAAACACCATGTGTCAAGATAATCAATAATAAATACTTAAAGAAAGAAAAGCATCTCTTAATCAAACCTCAAAGATTGATAAATATCTTAAAATGTGAACTAAAAGCTTATTAAAAGAGTATTCTAAGCAAAAAGAACTATATTGGGGATTGGGCTTCGAGTCTAAGCTCTACAACTCACCAAAGAATCAAAATAGCTTAAAGGAGAGAAGTTCAAACACCGATAATAACATGTGTATTAAATCTCATTCTTATTTCCAATCTTTCAGAAGTCAAGGATCGAGCATATCGTCCATCTCATGTTCATAACAAGCTTTAGAATTAAAGAGTATCCTCAACTAGCAATATATGATAATAATCTTAAAGCTTCCAGGACTCAAGACTTGAGGATGCCACCTATCTCCTTCTCTTAAGGTTTTCAAGAATCAAGAGGTAGCTCTGATAAGCGACATCTAAAAAGTGGTTAAAGGCTTTTGAGCGTTGAGGGATCGGGCATTTTTCTTTCGATCTATCAATTAGTTTAATATTTGGTATGATTTATTCCCGACACTCGATGTTTGAAAACATGTTCTGTTTTTACTTAAGACTCTTCATTTAAGAGCTCATAGATTGGATGTTTAGCTTAAATTCTATCAAAAATGGTATGATCTTAAAAGAAACCTCCAATCAAGAGCACCCGATATACTTAACCCATTTTGATAAGGCCTTTTTCTTTTAATGTATTAAGGGTCAGGCTTTAGAGATATCACTTACCATTTGTCTTAATTAGAAATTAATTGGTAAAGGATATTCTTGATGTGTGACATTTGATAATTCAAAAGTTTATTTCCACTAAGGTCAAAGGGGTCGAACTTTGGAGGATGGACATTTGGTTTAACACATATCGAATTGACAAGTAAAGCACAAGTTGAACAACCAAAACTTGATGTTCGAAGGGTTGACTTCAAAATCACCAAGGCATGAAAAGGGAATCAGACGTCGGAGGTCGATATTTTAGCTTAACACATATTGAACTAGCAAATAAAGAGAAATCCAAACGAATATGATGCCCGAAGGGTGAAAAAATTATAAAAATTCTAAGGCATAAAAAGAACCCAGTAGGGGTGAAGTTCAATGCTCAATGCGATGACATCATAAATATCATTGATTGGTGTGCTAAGGCAAAACTTTTGATTCAACGAAACCTAGAAAGAAAGAAAATGAAAGAAAAAACAAAAACAAATGAAAGAAGGAAAAAACAAAAAGAAAACTAGAAACAAAGGAAAAAAATGAGACCACCGAATCAACCCAACAACAAGCACATAAAAACCACACACACACAATCCAGAATGACGCCATTCAAATTCAGGGAAACTTAAAAAATCACAATGCCTACCCGATTAGAGTGTGAGAACATAAGACAACATAGGTGAAGATGAAACAACACAAAGACCACACGAACAATTACCACCCAAATGTTGAACACCTAGACTACTGAGAGGGGGGGTGAATCACTATTCTACTAAACCATTTAATTGTTAACCATTGAATAATTAAAACATATCTAGCTGCAACTATAAACAAAAACATGAAATGAATCATAACATCACATGACACACGAACACCAGGATTTTTACGTGGAAAACCCAAAATGGGAAAAACCACGGTGAGGATTAGCTTATAGTATATTATAACTAGCCATAAGATATTATAGGGCACACTTCCAAGACACACTGTCCTTGAAAGGCTCACAACTTGAAATGATTACAAAAGAGTGTGGCTCATTTCCAAAAGGATGAACTGATGAAATACACCTTCTGTGTGTTGAGTTCAATTCAATTTAAGCTCTGGAAAATGAAATCTTGCACCGGTTTACAGGTACACAATAATTGCCAACAATCTCGCACAATATCACACTGTCGCACATTACTACTTCTAATTTTTGCATAACACACATACATGCATCTCTATCTCTATGTCTCTTCATTATAAAAATGTTTCATACATATATACCAACTTACATCAACATACATCAATTAGGTTGGCCTAATTAGATGTAAACATACTCGATTCAAAATATCTTGTTAGCTCAAAACAAAAACTTATTTGGCGCTCAAAGAAAAATGTGCAAGACATAAAATAGGTCAGCCCGAACCAATAAAGAACTCTTTAATCACCCACGAAGCGAACACCACTTAACCATGTTGGCCAAAAGAGTGTACAATGCCTGTATGTTGATCTTTTGTCATTTATATCTCTTAGCCTATTCAACCAAAATCATTGAAAACTTGTCCATAGCTGCAAATAATAGTCTTGACTAACATATTAAAAATGCATAGGTTGATCCTTTGATATGAACAATTTTGGACCAGATTATCGAATTGGAGTACCTGAATCACTATTTACCGGATAGACAAAAATTGTCACAAACCAATGTTGGCATCAATGACAACACACCAAAGGGATTATTCTTCACTCTTCCAACACCAAACACCACACCAACATGGTCAAGAATGCTAGTGATGGATGAGGACGAGTACGAGGGTTTGCTCAAGGAGTTGCATAGCTCAAACTTTCTTCAAAAGTTTAAGGTAAATGACAAATGACCTTTTGATTAACTTATAAACCTCATCTCTAGAGAAGCAGGGGTTACTAAACTTTGGTTAGAAGGGGATTCCCTTAATATCATAAATTGTCTCCTAAAGATTAATCTGTCGTCTTGGTCTTTAGCCCATCCGATTAATGATATCATTTCTATCATTAATTCTTTTGATGAGGTGAGAATTACTCACATTTTTTGAGAGGCTAACTCGCTTGCTGATGGGTTCACTAATTTAGGAGTGATGGCTTAAAATAATTGGAATACTTATGAGTCCATGCCACTTAATCTTTAGAATATCTCTAATTATGACCAATTGTCATGTCAAGGAAGTAGTGAAGAGGGGAGAAAGGTTATTTTATTTCTTCCTTGGCTAGTTTTCACACTTTGAGTTCAGTGCTTGCTCGTATAATTGTTGCTTTTTAGATGATTTTGAGATCATGGGATGGGAGTTGAGGTATGGTAGTACTTGGTTTGTTAGGCTCACACGAATTGTGGGTATTTTTTGCATTTCCTTTTGGTTTGTTCGCTTAACCCTTTATGTGCAGAAGAACAAAGAGCAAGTTGTGAGTATATTGCTACAATCCACCATGGGAGGAGCTCGTTGTAGAGTGGAGTTGAGCTCTTGTGATGATTTTTGTGGTAATAAGCCCGTATGAGAGCACTTGGAGAAGGGTGGAGTTTTCCCTTATTTGTTGAGACTTCGTGGTTCTAACCCGGAGGTGATAGAGGCTTTTGTAAATGGTTGGAATAATAGGGTCTTGTGCTACCAAGGTGTGGAATTCAACATCACCAAGAAATTAATTGCTGAGGTTACTGGTCTTTCTTTGAAGGGAAATAAGTTTTATAGGGATTGGGTAGCAACCAAGACGAACTTAGCTAATTTCTTTAAAGGCTTGGAGAAGAAGCTTCAGTTCATTAGTAGTGGTGGGTATGCCCGTAAATCCATTAAGTCACTTTGGAGGGACATTGTTTTGGAAATTATGAAATTATTCACTCTAGAGGGTAGGTACTTTGTTATCTATGGCTATCATTTCATGTTACTTAATCACTTCCGCCACAAAAATCTGGTTTCATTTCCTTTTTATCTCCTTGCTTCCATGGAAACCAATACCGAGGATAATAGGAAGAACCCTAGGAAGGCTATTCTTCATGAAGGCCTTATGAATCTTATATTTGATCACATTAAGATGACAGTGTTATTGGCTATCCCTAAGCTCACTGCTCGTAAAAAGGGTGGAAAAAACAATGGGTATCAAACTGGTGAGTCAACGAATGAATGGGAAGGGGACTATGAGGAAGAAGATTCTGCTTATGATGAATCTTTGGAGGACAAGGGTGAGTTTGTCGATGAATCTGAGGACTCTGAATCATGGTCTAAGGGTTACGAAACAAATACTAAAATGAGGGAGGTTGTTGTTCCTTTGGTGAAAAAGAATGTGAAGGGGAAGAAAAGGTGCCCCAAGAAGAGGAAACATGTTGTCAAGCAGGGTGAGGATGATTTAAAAGGTTTGGAGGATTCCCCTGTTCCTGATGTTAAATGGGTTCCAGGTGATGGTATTGAGGGAAAAGAGTAGCCAATGGCGGATATTGGCAGGAGAATGAGGGTTTTGTGAATTCCAAGGTGGTTGGTCCTAGCCAGGATGAATTTGAGTCTCCTGTTGGTAATAATGTTGAGGAGGTTAAGCAGATTGATGTTAAGGTGGAGCGGCTTAAAATTTTGGCTAATTTGGTTGACATCCCCGAGAAGCACTGGGTAAAAGCGGAGGTAATTGAAGTTGAGGACTCCCTTATAGAGGAGGAGTTTTGGAGGACAAAGATGGGGTTCGTGAGGAACCCAATGAGAATGTTAATATTCCTGCTACTGAGCCAGTCAATTGGGAGGAGATTAATATGGACCTGTTTTATAGAATGGTGGGGGATGACACTCATAACTTGCTCTCTTGTGAAATGGCTTTTCTCGAAAGTGAAGGAGCTTAATTCCAAGCTTAAAAATTGGCAAGATGTTTGTGTGGCGTTAGTGAACTGTTACCAAAGGGAGTGGATGGTGAGAGGTAAGGTTAAGACAATGAATGCTATTCTTGATAAATTAGCTATGGATGCTGAAAAACTTGGTAAAAGCCATGAGAAAAGGTTGACCTCTTTGGAAATTGTCGTTCAAAGGAACAATGAGGTGTAGATTGTGAGTATGGAGGAAAGAATTGACAAGATCAATAATGATTTGCAGACTATAGTTCAAATCAATAATCAATCTCTGAAAACTAGTGCTAAGAGCTTGTCGGTTTTGAATGATAAAACTATTAAGTGGACTGGTCAGTCTTTGGATTTGGGCGAACATGAGGCATCCATTGCTAAGGTTAACCGCATGAACCTGGAGGATAAGAATGAGGATAATGGTCCCGGTAAGGAGAAGAATTTGGAGGTTGGTCCTTGCCTATGAACAAGGAGCAAGACAAAGAAAAGGGCAGCCATTACGTTCTAGGATCTTTAGGGTGTGGTCGAGATGCAGGATAGGGTCATAGCTAAAAATATGGACTCGACCAATGTTCTTGATAAAATGTTATAGTTTTTTGCTATTCTTTTGGTTGTTCAGCCTTAGTGCTATTGTTTTGTTGTTGGGTTACTGATGAGTTCTATAGCTTAATCTTTTGTCAGCATTTTTGAATTTTGTTGGCTGCAGGTTTTACTGCTTTTATCTTTTTAGCAGCTTTTCTCCGTTGTAAAGGGTTTTGGGGTCCCTTCAAAACCTACTTTTCCTAGTAAAAAACTTACAAACCTCATCTGGAAATCACCATTAACCCTCATTAATTTCCCATTGAATGGTCTAACAATGATTTAAATACGCATGATAGATGTCATTGGCACGATAGTCGAGACAACATCATGTCATTGATGTCGAGCCTTTAGGGTTGATGGTTCGCTTAAACGAGCGTTCGAACAACCGAAAATCCAAACCAATGACAAAGCGACGAACAAGCGTTGGGGTTCAGGCCTGATGTGTTTGGCATGCCAACATCGGGTATCTCGAAACTCTAACACTTGAAAAACTTCTTTGGCGCTCAAAGAAAAATGTGCAAGACATAAAATAGGTTGGCCGTAATAATAAAGAACTCTTTAATCACCCATGAAGCAAACACCAGTTAACCATGTCGGCCAAAAGAGTGTACAATTCCTATATGTTGATCTTCTGTCATTTATATCTCTCAGCCTATTCAACCAAAACCGCTGAAAACTTGTCAATAGCTGCAAATAATAGTCCTAACTAACATATTAAAAATGCATAGGTCGATCCTTTGATATGAACAATTCCGGACCAAATTACTAAATTAGAGTACTTGAATCACTATTTACTAGATAGACAAAAATTGTCACAAACCAATGTTGGCGTCAATGACAACACACCGAAGGGTTTATTCTTCATTCTTCCAACACCAAGCACCACACCAACATGGTCAAGAATGCTAATGATGGATGAGGACGAGTGCAAGGGTTTTCTCAAGGAGTTATAGAGCTCAAACTTGCTTCAAAAGTTTAAGGTAAATGACAAATGACCTTTTGATTAACTTATAAACCTCATATCTAGAGAAGCAAGGGTTACTAAACTTTGGTTAGAAGGGGATTCCCTTAATATCATAAATTGTCTCCAAAAGATTAATCTGTCATCTTGGTCTATAGCTCATCCGATTAATGATGTCATTTCTATCATTAATTCTTTTGATGAGGTGAGAATTACTCACGTTTTTCGAAAGGCTAACTCGCTTGATGATGGGTTCGCTAATTTAGGAGTGATGGCTTGAAATAATTGGAATACTTATGAGTCCATGCCACTTAATCTTTAGAATATCTCTAATTATGACCAATTGTCATGTCAAGGAAGTAGTTAAGAGGGGAGAAAGGTTATTTTATTTCTTCCTTGGCTAGTTTTCACACTTTGAGTTCAGTGCCTGCTCGTATAATTATTGCTTTTTAGATGATTTTGAGATGATGGGCTGGGAGTTGAGGTATGGCAATACTTGGTTTGTTAGGCTCACATGAATTGTGGGTATTTTTTGCATTTCCTTCTGGTTTGTTCGCTTAACCCTTCCTGTGCAGAAGAACAAAGAGCAGGTTGTGAGTAGATTGCTACAGTCCGCCATGGGAGGAGCTCATTGCAGAGTGGAGCTGAGCTCTTGTGATGATTTTTGTGGTAATAAGCCTGTATGGGAGCACTTGGAGAAGGGTGGAGTTTGCCCTTATTTGTTGAGACTTCATGGTTCTAACCCAAAGGTGACGAAGGCTTTTATAAATGCTTGGAATAACAGGGTCTTATGCTACCAAGGTGTGGAATTCAACATCACCGAGGAATTATCGTTAAGGTTACTGGTCTTCCTTCGAAGGGAAAGAAGTTTTATAGGGATTGGGTAGCAGCCAAGATGACCTTAGCTAATTTCTTTAAAGGCTTGGAGAAGAAGAAGCTTTGGTTCATTGGTAGTGGTGGGTATGCCTATAAATCCATTAAGTTGCTTTGGAGGGACATTGTTTTGGAAATTATGCAATTCTTCACTCTGGAGGGTAGGTAATTTGTTATCTATGGCTATCATTTCATGTTACTTAATCACTTCCGCCACAAAAATCTAGTTTCATTTCCTTTTTATCTCCTTGCTTCCATGGAAACTAGTATGAGGATAATAGGAAGAACCCTAGGAAGGCTATTCTTCATGAAGGCCTTATGAATCTTATATTTGATCACATTAAGATGAAGGTGTTACCGGCTATCCCTAAGCTCTCTGCTTGTAAAAAGGGTGGCAAAAACAATGGTTATGAAATTGGTGAGTCGACGGATGAATGGGAAGGGGACTCTGAGGAAGAAGATTCTTCTTATGATGAATCTTCAGAGGATGAGGGTGAGTATCGATGAATTTGAGGACTCTGAATCATGGTCTAAGGGTTACAAAACAAATACTGAAATGAGGGAGGTTGTTGTTCCTTTGGTGAAAATGAATGTGAAGGGGAAGAAAAGGTGCCCCAAGAAGAGGAAACGTGTTGTCAAGCAGGGTGAGGATGATTTAAAAGGTTTGGAGGATTCCCCTGTTCCTTATGTTAAAGGGGTTCCAGGTGATGGTATTGAGGGAAACAAGAAACCAATGGCAGATATTGGCAGGATAATGATGGTTTTGTGAATTCCAAGGTGGTTGGTCCTAGCGAGGATGAATTTGAGTCTCCTATTGGTAATAATGTTGAGCAAGTTAAGCAGATTGATGTTAAGGTGGAGCGGCTTGAAATTCTGGCTAATTTGGCCGACATCCCTAAGAAGCACCAGGTAAAAGTGGAGGTAATTGAAGTTGAGGACTCCCCTATAGAGGAGGAGTTTTGGAGGACAAAGATGGGGTTTGCAAGGAACCCAATGAGAATGTTGATATTCCTGCTACTGAGTCCGGTCAATTGGGAGGAGATTAATATGGACCTATTTTGTAGAATGGCAGGGGATGACACTCATAACTTGCTCTCTCTCGTGAAATGGCTTTTCTCGAAGTGAAGGAGCTTAATTCCAAGCTTAAAAATTGGCAAGATGTCTGTGTGGCATTAGTGAACTGTAACCAAAAGGAATGAATGGTGAGAGGTAAGGTTAAGACAATGAATGTTATTCTTGATAAATTAGTTATGGATGTCGACAAACTTGGTAAAAGCCATGAGGAAAGGTTGACCTCTCTGGAAATTGTCATTCAAAGGATCAATGAGGTGTAGATTGTGAGTATGGAGGAAAGAATCAACAAGATCAATAATGATTTGTAGACTATAGTTCGAATCAGTAATAGTCTCTGAAAACTAGTGCTAAGGGCTTGTCTTTTTTGAGTGATAAAGCTATTAAGTGGATTGGTCAGCCTTTGGATTTGGGCGAACATGAGGCACCCATTGCTGAGGTTAACCGCATGAACTTGGATGATAAGAATGAGGATAATGGTCCCGATGAGGAGAAGAATTTGGAGGTTGGTCATTGCCTGTGAACGAAGAGCAAGACTAAGAAAAGGGTAGCCATTACGTTCTAGGATCTTCAGGATGTGGTCGAGATGCAAGACTAGGTTATAGCTGAAAATATGGACTTGACCAATGTTCTTGATAAAATGCTCTAGTTTTTGATGTTGTTTTTGGTTGTTCAGCCTTAGTGATATTGTTTTGCTGTTGGGTTACTGACGAGTTCTCTAGCTTAATCTTTTGTCAACATTTTTGAATTTTGTAGGTTGCTGGTTTTACTGTTTTTGTCTTTTTAGCAGCTTTTCTCCGTTGTAAAGGGTTTTGGGGCCCCTTCAAAACCTGCTTTTCCTAATAAAAAACTTACAAACCTCATATGGAAATCACCATTAACCGTCATTGATTGCCTATTGAATGGTCTAACAACGATTTAAATATGCATGATAGATGTGATTGACACGATAGTCGAGACAACATCATGTTGTTGATGTCGGGGCTTCAGGGTTGATGGTTCGCTTAGAGGAACGTTCGAACAATCGAAAATCCAAACCAATGACAAAATGACAAACAAGCATTGGGGTTCATGCTTGATGTGTTTGGCATGCCAACATCGGGTATCTTGAAACTCTAACACTTGAAAAACACTCATACAAAGGGGAAAAGAGAAGGGAAGAAGGAAATGGGGAAATGGAAAGGAGAAAGGAGAAGGCAAAAAGGGGTAAAAAGGAAAGGAAGAAAGAGAAAGAAATAAAACAAAAGGACAACAAGGAAAGTAAAAGAGGGGGTTCTTATTTTGTTAGAGACAAAATGGGGCGTGGGTGCAAGGCACAACATAGTGTTCATAAACAACTTTGAGGAATTTGTTGGATTATGAGAGTCATGTTCTCCTTGGTCAAATCCCTAATAGGTCAATTTCATGACTTTAAGTGTAACAATCATGCAATGGACCTAGAAGATGAAGTGATATTAATTATCTGCCAATTCTTTTATCCACAAGTTTACAAATCAAACTCTAGATGTGCTCGACAAGTCCTATGCTAATTTTGAAAGAATGGGTGAAAGCCCTTAAATACAACATCCAAACATATAATCAACAAGTTGTACACCATGTTGCCTTACAATGGCTTGTGAAGTGGTTGTTAGCACGTAAATTTAAAATTTAAATTTAAAAGTGAAGGGATTAGATATGCTATTATGGAAGTGACCTAGGTCAAGTCCATTTGTAGATCTGATCCTTGGTGGCAAATAATGGGTCTAAGGATTAGTAATGAAAATTTGGGGATCAATGATAAAGGGATCAAGATATTGATTATCATATGTCAATTTTACACACAATTATGTCACTTGTAAGTTAAATATTACATTTATGCCATTCTAATCAAAACATGCCCAATAAATAAGGGAAAAGGGCACCTGTGTGCAATTTTCACCATTACAATTTTATCAAAGGTGTGTGTTTTCCCTTAAAATAAGTTAAAATATTGCAAATAAAGTTTAGGCGTACAAAAGAATGACAAGTTATGATATAAAAAATTAAATTTTAGTTGGACTAAACTTGCACCAATTTAATGTACAAGACTTCTCTTTAAAAGTCCTTAAAATATTATGTTATTTAAAAATTCACCCCATTTAATTTCATTTCAATTTCAAAAGGAAAGTCTAGACTAAATCAAACCTTACCTATCTATCACATAATCACATGAAAATATGACACCTTAAAAAACATCAAACTATGTCATGTCATATAGTACAATTGGTAAAATAAATTATTCTAATTATGACATATAAGAATGAGAAATATATCTTAATATTTTATATTTTACATAAATTTTAAGATATGACTTTTTCACCCACCTTTTTAAAAATTAAATTTATAAGAAATAATATATTAAGCTAGTTCATAAAAAAAAACTCCTATCACAAAGATAAACTAAACCTCATCTAACAAACTATTAATTTTTTTAAAATAAAAAAAAGGAAGAAAAAGATAGATATACAAGTTGAGTGTGCATCTACTCATGAATATTCTCTTAGACCATTCCTTTTGGACGTAATCATTATAGTTTGCTCCAATTATATTTTTTATTTTATTTTATTTGAACTTTAATTGTTTCCACCTTGGAATTCGATTTTTTTCCAACGCTGAATTGTAAAAGTAACAATGTAATACGTGGCATCCCGCCATTGGACCAACTCATTTAAATAAAATGGTTCCTGTCATTTCCTTTTGTTGCAGAATAACAGGAAAATCACATAATAACAGCAGAAACAAACACTAATTAAAAATAAACGTAAAAATGCATGGGCATATACACAATGTATATACCACAATTAAAAAATAATTATTGCAATCGCGAGGTCCAGAAATCGATCCAATAAAACCTACATTCAGATATACACTGTCCACGAGCACTGTAAATTCTTTCTTATTCACTTGCTCTGATTCACTGTTATTTTTGCTTTTTACGGGTTCCTTTTTTTCCTTTTGGGGCCCCTTCTTTCATCGACAGGAACTGGCAAAAACATGGACAAAGACAAAGATTCGAACCCGTGACCGGTAAGTTGCAAATTTATTGCTGATTTATCCAGGAAACACTAAATTAAAAATATCGATATCCAAAATTTGAACTAGGGTTAGCTTCTAACTCTACGGCGGAGTTAGATTTACAAACCCCACCTGCATTACCGATCTCGCATTTTAAACAGATATTTTTAAGGCCGGCTGTCTTTTGCTTGCGATCTGAGCTTTTGAAACGCATGGCAATGGTCACGAGGTCGAATCGCTGGGATTCGTTTTTATCTCGACACATATACATATTTTTCTTCTTCCTTGGCTCTTGCAATACCGTTGGAGGGCGTGCCTAAAGATAACAACTGTGCTGCTACAACTGCCGTAACCCTAGCAGGGTAGCTATCGCATTTACCGAGGAAACTATTTTTTGTACTGAAACCTTGCCTGATACTTTTTTTGGCTGAATTAAAATGTAAAATTTGCTCTCTGAGCTTTGGATATATGAAGTGAACAATGGAAAGCGTAGGTTTGCGAATGTTTTTGCTGTTCTGTCAAGCGGCAGATCCTTTTGTGTTTGCAGAATATGATTGCCATAACATAAATTCAGAAGCAATGATCTTTCCAAGGCACACAAACTGCTATTGAAACCTTGCCTGATGTTGTCTTTGGTTGAATTAATTTGTAAATTTTGCGGTTTTGGTTATATCTGCATAATGGATATATGAAATTTGTTCCGGTATCGTGCAAATTTGTAAGATTTCTTACTACTTTGTGAAGTTTTGGATCCATTTGTGTTTAAGCACTGACAATTTCATTTGTGGATCTTTGCCATTTTCCGAGCTACGTGGTCAGTATGTATGTTTGTCCGCAGCTTTTATAAGATACATTTGGATGCAATAGTCTTCACTTTTGAAAAAGCCATCTGAAAATCACTCTGCTACATCTACGAGCTGTTTTTCCTAACTTGTAGACCACCCTTAGAGCTTTAAAAGAATTTGAGAAAATAATCTCAGAAATAATCTTCACTTTTCAGCACCTCGATACAATATTGCAGGCAAATCAACTGTGATTTTCCTTTGCTAAATTGCTGTTGCGAGGATTGTATTTTTCCTTGCAATCTAAGTTTTGCATTTTGCTTCTATTCACGAATCTTTGACATTTTCTGTAACGACTATGTTTTTATGTGGTTCTGGTAAGGCAAACTCAGAAGATAATCTCTGTTTTTCACTGCCCTGATGCAATAGTGAAGGCCATTCCACTATGATTTTCCTTTGCCTAATTCACAGCGTCTTTATTTCATTTTTAGATCACTTGCATTTTCAGTATTTTTTCCTCACTTTGGCCCTTCGAAGACAAATATGGGTCGTCATTTTTCATTTCCCTGATGCATTAGTGCAGGCTGCCAGCTTGCTATGGTTTATAGTTTAATTTTTTTTTGTCTTGCTTAGCCAATTTACTTTGGTCAGGGTTCTTTATTTTATTTTTACATATATTGTCTTTCATATTTGGATTCGGTAATTTTGATAACCAAGTCTAAAAATATAAAAGCGTTAATTTTCATTTTTTGCTGCTTCAATACAAAAGTGCATGCCATTCTGCTATGATTTCTAATTATTATTTTTGTTATTCTTTGCAAAACTGATATGATGGAAGGATTTCTTTTCTTACACTTTTAAGTTTCTTCATTATGATTTTTGATGTTAGCATTATTAAGTGCGAAGTGTGTGGTATGCTTGTTTGGCTGTGGGTTTTCTGATATAAATTCACAAGTAAGACTTTGATATTTATGCTACCCAGTTCGTTTGTGCAGGGCAATCTGCCACTATTTATGATCTTTATTTTTATGGTTCCTTTGCTAAATTTTGTTGATGAGGGTTTTTTAATCTCAGAAAACATTTTTCTCTAGTTAGTTCTGGTCCTGTAGTTGGTAATTTCTCTCACCTTTGATTGTTAAGAGTCTAAGACCAAAAATATTTGTATCCTTTCTGAAAACTAGTTATTGTCTGGTACGATTGTAGGTTGTGCAGATGGTTTTTAGATTTGAATCTAAATAAGAAGTTAGGCTTTGTTTGAGAAGGACACTAAATTGTATGGTCAGACTGATAGCTTTTTTCTCCCTCTTCTTTTTCATGTAGGTAGTGAAAATGGGGGTCTACTGTATCTTAGCATTCAAGCATACAATCTGCATCAAGATTGCTCAGATGTGATAGTTTTATGCTTTCATGTCAATGTTATTTATAAATTTGAAACAATAACGACTCTTCGAAAAGATTGATGCTGTGGACATGGGGGCAGGGTTCTGGAGTCGTTGTGTTCTGGTAATTATTTAGTAGGTTGAATCTTTGGGTATGGATGTTTGTTTTGTTGACTGTTTATTTCAGTTAGATTCAATAATGTTATTTTCTTGATTTTTTTGTTGAATGTTGGCTATCTATGTCTTTGATGTGCAGTTATTGCAGATGTTGTCATAGTATTGATCACTTAAGCTATAGACCAGGGCACGACAGGGACAAGTGTGTCAATGGCAGACACTGTGAATGTTATATTGGACTACTTGCGAAGACACCATTTTACAAAGGCTGAAGCAGCTTTGCGAGGGGAATTGGTCAACCGGCAGGGCTCAAATGGTTCTCTTCCCCTTTCTTTTACTGGTAACTTGTCTATAGAAGGGAAAAGAGAAGAGAATGCCGATGAAGTCAAGGAAGGTTGTGGAAGACAGGGAGTAGAATTTCGATGCTTTCAGAACAAAGATGAAAAATCAAAATGTGTATCTGAAGACATTGCTTTTGATGAAGAATATTGCCATAAAGGGGAAAATATGAATAGTCGCTCATTGGCTGATGCCAGTTCCTTCCAGGATAATGTGACAGACACAGAACTTATAGTCAAAGAGGTGGAATGTAATCCCATTAAACATGGACCTGCAGAAGAACACATAAACGGAAGAAACAATCCAGTTCATAATGAGGGGGAACAGCAGCTTGTATGGAATGAGCGAAGGACACTGTATGATTCAGCTGGAACAAGTGATACTGGAGTTATGTTTCAGCAGGCTTCTGCAAGGTCTGAAAATTTATCTCTTCCAGACAAATATTTGTGGAATTTGGGTGCTGTTGAGACTCTAGGCCCTTCAGAGGGGATAAACAAAAACAAAATTCACAATGCAAAAAAGTTTGTCGATATGGAAAAGGAGGAAATTTCTACAGGGTCCAACACTGAGGTTCAGGGGTTGCCAATGAAAACTCTGGCAACAATGGAGATGAGGAATGGTAAGAAAGCTCCTATTGGGTCTTTGTATGAGGAAGAGCTTGTTCAATACCCATCAAATCCTATTTCACAAAAGAATGGCAAAGGCAATGCTAGGATTCTAGATTCAGATGGAGACAGAAGTATGCTGTCACTTGAAGAGAAGGGTGTTTTTACTAGACCTGAAGAGAGAGTCTTATGGTCTGAAGGCAAAAATGTGCCTGCTGAAGGAATACTTGGTGAACGATCCAGGTTCGCCCAAGGACCTGAAGCCCTCATTCACTTCCCTTCAGCAGGCACAAGGAACGAACAGGTTAAGCAGGGTATTTTATCCTTTTATGATCCGTTACCAGAGAATATACCTTTGAAACCAGAGGATTGTAGGTCAATATCCTTTGAACCATGGAAAGGAGGACTGAATAAAACAGCTTTCCCATATTCATTAATTAGCAATCCTGCTAACCTTGGACAACCATTGCAAACTTTGAATCTTGAACAAGCAGGTAATAGTGGCAAAGAAGTAAACAGACAAGTAGTATGGAAAGATTCGGTGTTGGCAAAAGAAAGGCCTGATTTACACATGTTGAAGGCTCAAGAAAATACTGAGCAAGAAAAGTTGGAGACTTTGGAAATTATGGTCACTCCAGAAAAGCCTTCGGAAGGGCTCCCAAGGTTGCCTCCTGTCAGGCTCAAGTCTGAGGAGAAGAATCTCAACTTTCTGCAAGAAGGTCTTGATAGAGGAGAGAAATCAGATCAAACAGGATCAAGTACAAAGGCTACAAACATGGAGGGTTCATTTCTACTAGGATCATATCTCGATGTACCTGTTGGTCAGGAAATCACTAATTCAGGTTTGAGTTTAGAAATTTGCCTTTTCAGTTTTCTGTTTTGCCATCTTGTTTGTTTCTGTGTTATTTTTGTTTGGTCCAAGCACTTTTTTTCATTGGAACTACTTGTGTTATGTTTCTTTCACCTGCCACATAGAAAGAAGTGCTATGTAAGTTTTTTATATATTTAAACATTTCAAATTTTACTTTATTAATACCGTGTTTTATTAGTTTATTACTGATCAATGATAGAGTAACACATTAATGGGCCTGATCTTTGAAGTAAGTTTACTATTTATCACATAGGTGGGAAGCGTTTGATGGGAAGCAGTCGATTGTCTGTAAGCCAAGGCATTGCTGAAGATGCTTCAGAACTTGTTTCTGGTCATGCTGCTATTGGAGATGGCTTAAGCGAATCTGTTGATTATCCAAATGAGTATTGGGATTCAGATGAATATGAGGATGATGATGACCTTGGATATATCAGGCAGCCTATAGAAGATGAGGCGTGGTTTTTAGCTCATGAGATAGATTATCCCAGTGACAATGAGAAAGGAACTGGACATGGGAGCATTCCTGATCAGCAGGAGAGGGATGCTGGGAAGGAAGAGGATGATGATCAATCTTTTGTGGAAGAAGATTCATATTTTTCAGGAGAACAATATTTTCAGTCAAAGAATATTGAACAAATAGCTGGTTCAGAGGATCCGGTTGGACGGTCTACAACTGGAATGTATGGAACGAATGACGACAGTGACTTAATAGCTCAGTATGATGGGCAGTTAATGGATGAAGAGGAGTTGGCATTAATGAGACAAGAACCTGTATGGCAAGGTTTTGTTACACAAAACAATGAACTTGTAATGTTGGGTGGTGAGAGGGCTATGAATGATCTTCAACGGCCGCGGCCTGAAGATTTTGGTGTTGATGATGATCAACATGGGTCAGTGAGGTCTATTGGCATTGGAATTCATAGCGATGTAGCTGATTTTGGTAGTGAAATGAGGGAAAGCTTGGTTGGAGGGAGCAGTGAGGGAGACATAGAATACTTACATGATCGAGAAATTGGTATTTGTGGGTCTAAGCAAGTTCGATATGACCAAAGTAGGAGCTCCCATGAACAGTTGGAGAAAGCCAAGGAAACTTTGACATGTCAAGATTCTTCCAAGTATGATGCAGTAGATGAAAATGAGGATCACTTAGCTAGCCGGAATTATGGTTCTTGGTCTGATCGCAGGAATAATGACAATAGTCAAGCTGGGCATAGTAGCTGTGAAGATCAAGACACTGTCAAACATGTTGTCAAAGGAAGGGATGCTGAAAGCGGTGGTCTTGACTTTGGAGGATCAGGATTCTCTTTTCCATCTCCTTCTAGCACTGGTGATATGGTGGGCTCCAAGGCAGAGTCTGGAAAATCTCTTTGGTCAACCAAGGGGAATATGACACTTTGTGAGGACACAGATGACTATGGCAATGATGTTATTGAACGTGATGATATTTTGGCATCATGGAGGCGCAAGAGCAATGAATCTTCACCTGTTTTAAGCTCAAGGGATGAGAAACAGGCTAATGTGCAACGGTCTGCACATTCCACTGCTTCTTCATATTCCAATTATGAACTTGGTGAAAGAGAACTGCAGAAAAGGGATACAGAAGAAAATTTGAATGACCCCAAGGAAGATGAAGAAGCAGGAGCAATAGATGATGAAGAGGCTGCAGCTGTTCAAGAACAAGTTCGACAGATAAGGGCGCAGGAGGATGAGTTTGAAACATTTACACTGAAGATAGTGCACAGGAAAAACAGGTGAGATTCATTTGTTAACCTTTTTTAATCAATAGGCTTTTTACAGAATGCAAAATTGGTTCATAAAGTTGTTGCTATGTATTTGAATTTTTGATGCTCTCTCTTTGGAGGGAAATTGTCAAATAGTCTTGAAATTGTAAATTTTATAAATTTAGAGAATGCAAATTCCATGTTTATCTACCTATTTTTGAGAAAAATCTGCAAAGGAAAGATAATTTTTGGTGATTTTGTGTCAGAACTATGTCAAGTTGTTTGGTAATTAGATAGGGGCTGTGTAATAGGGGGTTTCTATTACTGTATGGATATTCTTGATATAGCTTTATGTTATCATTATTCTGTATTTTTTTCCAGGACTGGATTTGAAGAAGATAAAAACTTTCATGTTGTTCTAAACTCAGTGATTGCTGGGCGCTATCATGTTACTGAGTATCTGGGATCAGCTGCATTTAGCAAAGCAATACAAGCTCATGATTTGCACACAGGCATGGATGTTTGCATGAAGATCATAAAAAATAATAAGGATTTCTTTGATCAGAGTCTTGATGAGATAAAGCTTCTTAAATATGTAAACAAACATGATCCTGCCGACAAATACCACCTTCTACGCTTGTATGATTACTTTTACTATCGGGTAAGTTTCACTCATGGCTTATTGTGGAAATGTTGGTATATTTTGAATCATATGTTGTTATTTGTAATCCATCAAGTAGAAACAGCAGTCTTTTAATTGAGGTTCTTTAAGCACAAACCTTTTCTTGAGTAATTTAGAAGTGATATTTGTTTTAGTCTATGACAACTTGCAAAATTATTGTTTTTCAAACAGTGCTACCTAAATATTATATATTTTCTTAGAGGAGCAGATTCACCAATGCTATTGGAACACCCCATCTGCAGTGGGCATTTGTTTTAGAATGCAATTGAAATGCCATTTTATTTTGGTAAATGGTTACATCGGGCAGGGATGTTTCATTTTGTGTCAAGGTTACACTTCATTATAGGTTCTCCTTGGCATCCAATCTAGCATTGAATGGGACAATGGCATGTGCTACAAGTCACCTTACCAATTAAAAATCACAAAGATGAGGATGAAGGATGACCCATAGGTGACATTGACATTTTCCTCTATAACAAAGAATTAGATGCTACATATCCAAACTGATCCTCTTGATTGATTTCGCTTCCACCCTTGAGGGTATAATGCAGTTGCACTTGGAATTTTCTTAACTAATAAATGGGAGTTGGGTGCTTGGGGTATTTTTCTGTAGTCTAATATCTTTGTCTTTCTAGTTTTCTTGTTAACTTGCAAGTGAAATTTGTGAACTCTTTTGTCTGTAGCAAATTTCTTGTTCTTGCCAATTATTCTCTTTTCTGAATAAAGGGTTTTGTATGGAAATGTGAATGCTCTTCTTAATTCCAATGTTACTTGACAATCCACTGACAAAATCAATCCTTGTAATATGAGTGTAAAATAAATAAATTAAGTTGATATAAACTGCCGTCATCCAAATTGTACATGTTCCTGATCAATGTTTGTATTGCAATCTGGCCTTTTACATCATAACCAATTATGATTTTCAACTTATAATTAACTTCTATCTATCTGCCAAATAGGGTGAAATTGATTTCAAATGTTTAAGCTGTCTTTTGGTTCTTCACTAGCTTTTAGTTATATGAATGGATTTTTGTGAATACTGGAATGGTCAACTCAAAAAGGCTTGCAATAATTAGCATTTGCACTCTTTTCATGTGCCCAAAAGTAGCCGTGTGTAAAGTGTCCACTGTAGAACATTGATTGAAATAAAGAAGCAACTTGTAGAACATTGATTGAAATTAAAAAGCAACTTCCCATGGGGATTGCTGCTGTTATTTATCATTTTTTTCATTTTCTGATTTAAGCATTTTGAACAGGCATGATAGTCAATTGATTTCTTAGGTTTCATACTTATGAGCTTCTGTTTGGTATTTATTAATTTGGCATTTAAATTCGAAGTAGAATATACATTCCAAAGTTCTTCAACTACAGCCATCATCATAGTTGAAATGCTCATTGCTAATTGGGCTAGCCTCTTAACAGCTACTTCCTTTGGAACTTCAGTGCTATTGCCAATGCTGCAGCAGGTTGAAAGTCTTACAGCCTAAGTTGTTGCATTGTGGAGCATTATTGTTAGATTAAAAAATCATCAATCTTCTTGGGGCCTTGACAAATTTCATTAATTTTGCTGAATGAATTGGAATAATCATCTGGGCCAAAATAAAATAACAAATAATATTAAGTATTAATATAATAATATCACTATCATGTTTGTCATCTTTCTTGATGTATGTCTTTAAGCTTCTATTTCTCTCTCATGCTTCTTGTGGATGACTTGCAGGGAGTGCTGTAGATTAGCAAATACTATCTCTAGCTTAGGCTGCCAGTTCTAGTTTGGATCTTGGTTCAGGTTTGCAGGTTCAGTTTATGGATCTGGCAAAAGATTTGTTGGGGTTGGGTTCGTTTGTACAAAAAAAAAACATATAAAAATTATATATATAGATATTTGTAATAAAAAAACAAGAATATTAGAGCCAATATACACATTTCCTAATATTTCTTATGCATAGAAATCAATGCTCCTAGGTTTCCACAATCCATAAGAACATCAATTTTGTTGTTTCTGGATTTGATTGTGTGCAAGTTTTTATATCAACGTTTCCACAATCCATAAGAACATCAATTTTGTTGTTTCTGGATTTGATTGTGTGCAAGTTTTTATATCAATGTTTCGGATCACACTTCGTGATCCATCATCAGGATGGAGAGCTCGAGGATACGAAAAATGGTTAGTTGCAGACCCAGTTGGTATAAAAAGAGGTGGAAGGATGGCTTGAGGGAAGGTCTGCAACTTTCTTTGCAAGCTTTTTCCTTAATAGCTCAAGCTACTTGGATTTGAAACATAATTCCCTCCCATGAAGGGTATCAATCAATGCTACTAGATTTCCACAATCCATAAGAACATTAATTTTGTTTTTTCTGGATTTTGATTTTATGCAAGTTTTTGTATCAATGATTCATATCACACTCAGTGATCCATCATCAGGATAGAGAGTTCAAGGATATGAAAAATGGTTGGTTGCAGACCCAGTTGGTATAAAAAGAGGTAGAAGGATGGCTTGAGGGAAAGGCTAGGTCTGCAACTTTCTTTATACAATATTAATAAGTTAATAGATAATATAATAATAAAATTTAAAATATAGTTAATATTAATAATTATTATTAATTAATATACAATAGTAATTTTATTAATATTTATATTATAATAAAATTATAAATAAAGTTAATATTAATAAATATTAATGTATTATTAGTTTTAAAATTTATTTAACACTAATTATTAAGAACTTTAATAAAATGTATTTTGCTACCTAAATATTTGAGCAGATAAAGGATATAAAATAG
>VDFB02353493.1:392432051-392475421 GCA_007258455.2 Sequoia sempervirens
TTTTTATTTTACATTGTCTCAAATTAAGACAATAGAAATGAAATATATTTAAGTTTTATTTTTTATTTTACATTGTCTCTCACTATTTTTTTTCTTTTGTCGTTCTTAGTAAAAAAAGAAACGTAAGAAACACTCATTGCAAAGCCTATAGCTATTCGATTTTTCCTTCCAAGAAATAAATAAATTTATTTATTTGGTATTTAGTGATAAAGAGAATTAATAAATTTATTTATTTGGCATTTTGTGATAAAGAGAATATGCCACGTGCCTATTTCGATTATCAATGCTCTGTGTTATTTCTTTTAGTTTAATTTATTCTTAATAATTTTTAAAGTTAAAAAAATATTTGAGTAGTTATTAGAGTTTTTTTATTGTAGGTTTTAGTAAATTTATATTTATATTAAATATTTATATTTAAATTTTTTTAATATACATTTTAAATTAAATCACATAAAATTTATTAAAATTAAATCAAATCAAATCAAAATTATCTATATTTAAATTAAAAATTGATTTTTTACCTTTCATTTTATTTTTTAGTTTTTTAAGTTTAATCTTACTTGTAATTTTTAATATAAAAATTAAAATTTTAGTTTTAACAGTTTTAATACTGTTTATTTTTAGTTTTACTATTTTATTTGAAGTACAATTTTACTTTCAAATTAATGTTACTATTGTTTGAAATATATTAATTATATTTTTTAAGTACATTTTTTTAAATTTTAATTCTATTATTTAATTATTTATTCTCAATAAGTTTATTATTTAATATTTTTTTTAAATTATTTGTTTAAATGGATATTTTAATTTTGCATTTCCTTTATAGTATGATTTAACTTTGAAATTTATTTTACATATTTACTTATATTTATGAAATTACAAACTACAATTAAAAGTTATTAGAAATAATTTAATTTATAATTATTCATGTTATTAAATTTTAATTATTTTAAAGTTATTTGTTTAAATGGATATTGTAATTTTGCATTTCCTTTATAGTATGATTTAACTTTGAAATTTATTTTACATATTTATTTATGCTTATGAAATTACAAATTATAATGAAAAGTTATTAGAAATAATTTAATTTATAATTATTCATTTTATTTTTATCCTAATTTATATAATAAAATATATTTCAAACTTAAAATCTAAATTAAACATTATTGAGAGAGAGGGAGACTAACTTTTGATTAGTCGATTCATGCCAACAATCCAAGGAATACATGTGTCCCTAGGGAGTTATGCTCAAGGTACCACATGTGTCATTTGATTAAGGATATGATAATTCACCTTTCAAACCTCTTTAGAGTACCCATTGCACACTTAAGGAAGATAGAGAAGATATAAAGAGGAAAAGGGAGAAAAAGAGAAAGAAAGGAAGAGAGAGTGAGAGGGGGGGCAAAGATAAAAATGGATGGATATAGATAGGGAGAGGGAGATAAAAAAAGATAAAAGAGAGAAAAAAAGATAGAGAGAAAGATAAATAGAGATCTATGGAGAGATAAAGAGGGAGACAAAGAGATATAGAGAGATAGAAGAGAGATAGAGATATAGAGATAGAGATAGAGGTAGAGATATACTAGAGGAATAAATTGGGAGAGAGAGAGGGGGAGAGAAAGATAGAGATAGAGAGAGAGAGAGAATATAAGAGACATAGATAGATATAAAGTACCATAGGGAGAGAGATAAAGAGATAGATAAAGAGAAATAGGAGACAAAGAAATATAGAAGTAGAGAGAGGGGGGGATAAATAGGGACAATAAAGGAGTAAGGTAGAGAGATAGGGAGAGAGAGGAAGAGAGAACGTAAGAAAAATATAAAGAGAAATATGAGAGAGATACAAAGAGAGAAATTGAGAGATAATGAGAAACATAGAGATTGAGAGGGAGACATAGATAGAAAGAGTATCTCTCTCTTTCTTTTCCCATCTTTATACATATATCTCCTCATCTCTACCTCTCTTTATATATAACTCCCTATCTCTATATTTTTATCCTTCCAATGCTCCCTCTCTCATTCTCTCCCTCTTCCCTTTCCTCTCTCCTTCCATCTCTCTTTCTCTCTCTTCCCCCTCCATTTTTCCCACTACCTATCTTTCTATCTCTCCCTCTTTTGAGATCTCTATCTCTCCCTATCACTTCCTCTTTCTATATCTCTATTTTATCTCTATCCTCTCTCCATTGAATCTCTCCCTCTCTCCCTAAATATATCCCTTTGTCTCTATCTTCATATATATCTCTCTCTCACACACACACATACAAACTCCATTTCTCCCTCCTTATCTTTATCTCTCTCTCCCCCTCTCTATTTATCTCTTCATCTCTTTATTACTTATCTTTATCACAAGTTATCTCTCACTCTTTCCTTCTCTACATATCCCTTTGTCTACCTCTCTATATATAACTTCTTATATATTTATCTTTCTATCTCTCCATCCCCCTCTCATTGTCTCCCTCTTAATATCTCTATTTCTCCCTCTCCATCTCTCTCTCAACCCCTCTATCCTTCATAAGTTATATCTATCTCTATCTCTCCTTCTTTCTATCCTTCTGCTCTCTCCCCTTTCTTTCTATCTCCTCGTTCTTCCTTCCTGACCTCTAATTCTCTATTATTCCCTCTCTATATTCCTTATTTTCTACCTCCCTCCTTCCTTTCCTTCCTCTTATCTCTCTCTCCATATATCTTTCTTTCACTCACTCTCTCTCTCTCTCACACACACACACACACACACACACTCCCTATTCCTCCTTCACTATATCTAACAATCTAAGGATTACATGTGTCCCTAGCGAGTTATGCTCTGGGTACCACATATGTCATTTGATTAAGGATACGATAATTAACCTTTCAAACCTATTTAGTGTACCCATTGCACACTTAAGGAAGATAGAGAAGATATAAAGAGGAAAAGGGAGAAAAAGAGAATGAAAGGAAGAGAGAGTGAGGGGGAGGCAAAGATAAAAATGGACATGGATATAGATAGGGAGAGGGAGAGACAAAAAGAGAAAAGAGAGAAAAAAAGATAGAGAGAAAGATAAATAGAGATCTATGGAGAGGTAAAGAGGGAGACAAAGAGATATAGAGATATAGAAGAGAGATATAGATATAGAGATAGAGATGCAGAGACATAGAGGAACAAACATATATATATACATACATATATATATATATATATAGAAAGAAAGAGCAAGAGACATAGATAGAGTTATAAAAAATTATAGAGAGAGATAAAAAAAGATAGATGGAAGAGTAGAAATATGAGACAAAGATATATAGAAGTAGAGAGAGGGGGAGATAAATAGGGACAATAAAGGAGTAAGGTAGAGAGATAGGGAGAGAGAGGAAGAGAGAACGTAAGAAAAATATATAGAGAAATATGAGAGATACAAAGAGAGAAATTGAGAGATAATGAGAAACATAGAGATTGAGAGGGAGACATAGATAGAAGGAGTGTCTCTCTCTTTCTCTTCCCATCTTTATACATATATCTCCTCATCTCTACCTCTCTTCATATGTAACTCCCTATCTCTATCTTTCTATCCTTCCAATGCTCCCTCTCTCATTCTCTCCCTCTTCCCTTTCCTCTCTCCTTCCATCTCTCTTTCTCTCTCTTCACCCTCCATTTTTCCCACTACCTATCTCTTTATCTCTCCCTCTTTTGAGATCTCTCTCTCCCTATCACTTCCTCTTTCTATATCTCTATTTTATCTATATCCTCTCTCCATTTCTCTCCCTCTCTCCCTATATATATCCCTTTGTCTCTATCTTCATATATATCTCTCTCTCACACACACACATACACACTCCATTTCTCCCTCCTTATCTTTATCTCTCTCTCCCCCCCTCTATTTATCTCTTCATCTCTTTATTACTTATCTTTATCACAAGTTATCTCTCACTCTTTCCTTCTCTACATATCCCTCTCTCTACCTCTCTATATATAAATTCTTATATATTTATCTTTCTATCTCTCCATCCCCTTCTCATTGTCTCCCTCTTAATATCTCTATTTCTCCCTCTCCATCTCTCTCTCAACCCCTTTATCTTTCCTAAGTTATATCTATCTCTATCTCTCCTTTCTATCCCTATCTCCCCCCCTCTCTCTCTCTATTACTCCCTCTTCTATATCTCTTTACATTTTTCTCCTCTCTATTTCTCTACCTCCCTCTCCTTCCCTCTCTATCTATTTATACAAATCTCCCTCTCTATCTCTCTCCATATATCTTTCTCACACACACACACACACACACACACTCCCCTATCCCTCACTCAACAACCAAGGATTACATGTGTCCCTAGGGATTTACAAGTGCTCCCTAAATACATGTGCTCATTTGATCAAGGATATGATAATCACCTTCAAACCCTCCTTAGCAAAATCTTACTGCACACCTCTGTGAAGATAGAGAAGACAGAGAAAGAAAGGAAAAAGGGAGAAAAAGAGAAAAAAAGAAAGGAAAGAGAGAGAAGTAAAAGATAAAAAATGGACATGGATATAGATAGGAGAGGGAGATACAAAAAAAGAAAAGAGAGAAAAAAAAAAAAAGATAGAGAGAAAGACAACAGAGATCTATGGAGATAAAGAGGGAGACAAAGAGATATAGAGGCAAACAGAAGAGAGATATGAGATAGAGATAGAGATAGAGGTAATCTTAGGAATAAGCTCAGGAGAGAGAGAGAGAGAAAGATAGAGATAGTGTGTGAGAGAGAGAGAGAATATAAGAGACACAGATAGATATAAAGTACCATAGGGAGAGAGATAAAGAGATAGATAAAGAGAAATAGGAGACAAAGATATATAGAAGTAGAGAGAGGGGAAGATAAATAGGGACAATAAAGGAGTAAGGTAGAGAGTTAGGGAGAGAGAGGAAGAGAGAACGTAAGAAAAATATATAGAGAAATATGAGAGAGATACAAAGAGAGAAATTGAGAGATAATGAGAAACATAGAGATTGAGAGGGAGACATAGATAGAAGGAGTCTCTCTCTTTTTCTCTTCCCATCTTTATACATATATCTCCTCATCTCTACCTCTCTTTATATATAACTCCCTATCTCTATCTTTCTATCCTTCCAATGCTCCATCTCTCATTCTCTCCCTCTTCTCTTTCCTCTCTCCTTCCATCTCTCTTTCTCTCTCTTCCCCCTCCATTTTTCCCACTACCTATCTCTCTATCTCTCCCTCTTTTGAGATCTCTCTCTCCCTATCACTTCCTCTTTCTATATCTCTATTTTATCTCTATCCTCTCTCCATTTCTCTCCCTCTCTCCCTATACATATCCCTTTGTCTCTATCTTCATATATCTCTCTCTCTCACACACACACACATACACACTCCATTTCTCCCTCCTTATCTTTATCTCTCTCTCCCCCTCTCTATTTATCTCTTTATTACTTATCTTTATCACAGGTTATCTCTCACTCTTTCCTTCTCTACATATCCCTCTCTCTACCTCTATATATATAAATTCTTATATATTTATCTTTCTATCTCTCCATCCCCCTCTCATTGTCTCCCTCTTAATATCTATATTTCTTCCTCTCCATCTCTCTCTCAACCCCTTTATCTTTCCTAAGTTATATCTATCTCTATCTCTCCTTTTTCTATCCCTATCCCCCCCCTCTCTCTATTACTCCCTCTTCTATATCTCTTTACATTTTTCTCCTCTCTATTTCTCTACCTCCCTCTCCTTCCCTCTCTATCTATTTATACAAATCTCCCTCTCTATCTCTCTCCATATATCTTTCTCACTCACACACACACACACACACTCCCTATTCCTCCCTCACTATATTTAACAATCCAAGGATTACATGTGTCCCTAGGGAGTTATGCTCATGCACTAAGGCTATGCTCATTTGATTAAGGATATGATAATTCACCTTTCAAACCTCTTTAGTGTACCCATTGCACAATTAAGGAAGATAGAGAAGATATAAAGAGGAAAAGGGAGAAAAAGAGAAAGAAAGGAAGAGAGAGAGAGGGGGGTAAAGATAAAAATGGACATGGATATAGATAGGGAGAGGGAGATACAAAATGAGAAAAGAGAGAAAAAAAGATAGAGAGAAAGATAACAGAGATCTGATGGAGATAAAGAGGAGACGTGAGATATGCAGAGAGAGGAAGAGATATAGAGATAGAGATAGAGATAGAGTGTAGAGACATATAGGAACAAATAGTGGGAGAGTAGAGAATATAAGTTAAGACACAGATAGATATAAAAGTACCATAGGGAGAGAGATAAAGAGGAGCAGACAAAAAGAGAAATAGGAGACAAAGATATAGAAGTAGAGAGAGGGGAGATAAATAGGGACAATAAAGGAGTAGGGGAGAGAGATGGTGGAGAGAGAGGAAGAGAGAACGAAGAAAATATATAAAGTTAGAAATATGTAGAGTGCAGAGAAATTTATGCATAATGAGAAACATAGATTGAGAGGGAGACAAGGATAGCGAGTCTCTTTCTCTTCCCATCTTTATACATATATCTCCTCATCTCTACCTCTCTTTATTTATAACTCCCTATCTCTATCTTTCTATCCTTCCAATGCTCCCTCTCTCATTCTCTCCCTCTTCCCTTTCCTCTCTCCTTCCATCTCTCTTTCTCTCTCTTCCCCCTCCATTTTTCCCACTACCTATCTCTCTATCTCTCCCTCTTTTGAGATCTCTCTCTCCCTATCACTTCCTCTTTCTATATCTCTATTTTATCTCTATCCTCTCCATTTCTCTCCCTCTCTCCCTATATATATCCCTTTGTCTCTATCTTCATATATATCTCTCTCTCACACACACACATACACACTCCATTTCTCCCTCCTTATCTTTATCTCTCTCTCCCCCTCTCTATTTATCTCTTTATTACTTATCTTTATCATAGGTTATCTCTCACTCTTTCCTTCTCTACATATCCCTCTCTCTACCTCTATATCCCCACGCACCAACCAACTCATCTTAATATCTCTATTTCTCTGTCTCCATCTTTCTCTCAACCCCTCTATCTTTCCTAAGTTATATCTATCTCTATCTCTCCTTCTTTCTATCCCTATCTCTCCCTCTTTCTATCCCTATCTCACCCCCTCTCTATTACTCCCTCTTCTATATCTCTTTACTTTTTTCTCCTCTACCTATCTCCCTCTCTTTCGCTCCCTCCCTCTCTTTATATTTCTATTTATCCCTCTCTCTCCTCTCCATACCCCTCTCCATCTCCATCCCCATATCTATCTTCCTCTTTACCTCTCTCTCACTCTTCCCCCCTTTATATCTCCCTCTTTCTATCCATATCTCTCCCTCTATCTCCCTCTCTCCCCATGAAAAACATAACATGAGCCTACTACTAATGAAGCCTGATTATCTTCTTGATTCAAAGGTTTTGTTTCTTTCATGTTTGGATACTTGTAAGTGGATCCATATTTCATTTGAAGTTATCACCTCTCCATTGAGACCTTTGTTGCACAAACAAAATCATTTCCAAAATGGCCTACCAATCGATCTCTTGCATTGCATAGATGTATGCAAAATATAGACATAAAATTTTCGTAATGGATATTCTAGACCTCTTCGGCGTACCTATTGCACACCAAGGTGCAATTGATAGTTAAGTTTTATTTTTTACTTTACATTGTCTCAAATTAAAATAGAAAAATACCTACCTTTTCCAAAAAATATATTAATTATTTCCCACATATGGCTTTTCCCTCAAACAAAACTGCTATTTTCGCAGCTTTTTGATGGCTCTGTGAGTTGGCTCTCCCGTTTGCTGCTACGGCGTCGGACTCGGGTGGAGTTTCATCAGGTGGGAAGGCTTACAATGGGTGTGGCGGGAAGGAAGCTTATAAGAATGCAGGGTGTGGCAGGAAGTGATGATTGCAGTATTGGGTTTTTGCTGGATTTGCAGAAAATATTATGCCCTAGCTGCCATTTTCTTCATCCCGTGGGCTGCCGTTTTCTTCAACCTATGGGTCGTCTCCAAGCAAACAGGTAAAATTTTAAAAAACCCCAGATCTTGTCAAAATTCCTTACTCCCTTGCCTATGTTGCATGTTGTATTGTATTATGTACCCTGCGATAATAGCCATTTTGTGAAAGTACAGACATGTTCAATGATTCGGGGTTTGTGCTTCTGAACGCCAGGTGGATGATCTGGTTTGACTTGGAGAAAGTATTAGAAGAAGATTAGGGGTTCCTCCTTGACGTCAGTCATAGCAGGTTAGAGATCCAAACTTGCTGGATACAGAATGTGTTTTTTTTCCATGACCGTGTGAGCTTGTAGTATTAAGTTTTGTACTGTTTGTCTCGTCTGAAAGAGAGATCTTTATATTTCTTTTTGGAAGGGAAATTGAAAACGTTGTATGCCTACTCTGAAATCCTGTGGGATTTGATAATTGGGTTTTCTTTTTATGTGCAATGACAAACTTTTCAATGGCTTATGTGGTATTGAAGCCACCGAATCTCATTTTGCAGTTTTGCACTTTGTTTATTTTGATTTTAGCACAGATGAAGATGCCTTATTTACTTCCTTGCTATTTTTATGCATGGCGTATTTGGCAGTCCCTGACATCTGTTGTTTTATCGTGGTCACTTAGATAATTCTCTTGCCCTTATTCTGAAGTAAAGACTGAACTTGAATAATCAAATACTTGGTATTTCGCCAGTTCTTTGCTAACCCATTGAGGGTCAGATGCCAATAAATGGTCCAACTACACCGAAACCTAGACCTAGGGATAGGGCACTATTACAACACTGCAAAGTTGGAAAGAAAAATAGATTATTTATAAAAGAGGGATGACCTGCATTTTAGGCCTAAAACATGGCCGACCTGAATTTATTAAATCATAGTGATCTTTGCATTTTTAGACACAAAGACTTGTCATTTTTTCCCAGTCATTCACAACAACAGTCGAAGTGTAGACTTTGTGAACAATTATAATGACAAGAGAAAAAAAGGGCGTTTGGGGAGTAGCAGCAGTCTTCTAATTAGTGAAATGTCAAGGAAAAGGCACATGCACTAGTTATATCAGAGTTTTGCAAATGCAAGTAGCAGTCTAAGTCGCATATTTCAGGCTCCAAGTTGGCAAAAGTCTCTAAACCATGCATCTGTAGTTCTCAACCCTCTATCAGTAACTATCCATTCTTGCTTGCATAGGTAGTAGAATTACACTGATTTATTAAACATTAATGTTTGCTATTAGTGTTCCACAGTGTTAGATTGAGTTGGTATAACGTAAAACTGTAGTTGGAAAATAGAGCGGTGAAATCTCCGTAGCTATTTACAGATCAAATATTCATCTTGCCATCCACTATCTACACAGAGGAATACACTATCAAGTTTAGAACAACTTTCACTTCCAAAAAATGTTTAAATGCAGGTCATCATCCCATGACATTTCAAAATCTTATGTTGATTATGAGTGAATATCTAAATCTGAAGATACCTTGGCCCTCTAAATTTCATGGCTTCAACTATCCATTTTAGCAAAAGTGAGATCGTCTAAAGACTGAAACATTCTTTGGTTTAAGCATTACACCAAATCTTCTTTTTAAAGCTTAACATTCTAGAATTTTCAATTGTCATGGAGAAAGGAATATTTCCAGACCACGAGATGAGGGTAAAATGTAAAATATCACTTAAAGTAGACGCCAAACTATCAACAAAATTTGAACCCATTTAGTTCTCAACTTGGCAAAGGCCCTAAACTTTTAAACTTTTATTTCAATTAAAGTAGCTACCATTGTTAGTGTACAAATTAGGAAAGTAGCTTATTAAATCATGTTTAAATTGTAATTTGCATTGCAATGAAAGTTGTGTGCAAGAATTCCTATGTTGGCCTCCTACATGTGAACCATGAAAAGGGTGCAGCCCCAGCTAGATTGGTCTTGCACGGGTCAACACCAGGAGAATGGTGTTTTGTACCATCAATAATTTGAACCGGATGATAATAGAGCAGAGCATGTGCATCTCAGCTAGATGAGTTCAGGAAACTGCCTTATAATACTTTCCGTCCAATTCAGGAACATAAATGTTTATTTGATGTGTTGGGTATTTGGAGTTATTGTAAATTCCCTAAACATCTTTGGCACTGAGCTTAAAAAATAAATTAGATTATGCATGCATTCAGGAACCAGATACTAATTGTTCACTGCAACAAGATTTAGAAGTATATGCTCCCAGAAGAAAAGCCATTCTGATGTAACTGGCATCTGAGATTAACATTTTGTACTCTAAACTCCAAAAAAATAAGTATCCATTAAGTAGGCAAGTAAAAGATTGATTATCTTTTGATCAGAGTCAGTTGGGCTAATTCTAAATAAATTGTATATGGTAATTCTAAATTATTGTATATGGTAATTGTATGTGGACTGTTATAATTAATTTAAATCCATGTATTTCAGGTTATTCTACATCAGCAATTTATAATCAATTTCTATGTAAGTTTTAATTGAATCTTCATATTTTTTAGTCGCTCAAGCTATATTTTAGTATAATTTATAGGTTTTTTTTGGGATACATGTTTTCATATATTTTAGCAGCTATTTATGTAATGATCCTAACTAGCATCCACACACTTTGCTTTGTATCTTTCTATTAGGCTATTTTTTTGGTGTCTATATGAAATGGCAGACCAGGTATTTATGTTGTTTTTGGTACTTGCAGTATCATTTTAATGAAATGAAACACTAACCTAGGATTTAATTGGTAGCACATAGAGTAATGTTTCATATAATTTTTATGATTGAAAGATTGGACTAGTTAGTGATGAAAAAACATATGTTTTAGAGTAATTTACATGAATTATGAAACTCTGTGACATCAATAAAACCCTCCAAATTAGAAAACACCTTGAAAAAAAAAACCTTTGAAATTAATTTGAAACCCAAAGCTAAAATAGATCACAAACTGCTGCAACAAAAAATGATGATCATGATTGATATATGGCTCAAACTTAGTATAAGTATGGCCTGAACAAACTGACAAATAAGTTGTACAAAGGTGTTTAGATGCATCAAATCAGTCAATGATAGGTTGCAACCCTGGGCTGCCTGGGCGCTCCCAGGTGCTCCCCAGGCTGCTCCCATACCCAAATGCTCCCAGAGCGGGCACAAAGTCCATTTTTGAAGAACCCGATAACTTAGTAACCTTAAAACCACATTTTTAAAGTTTTGAATTTCTTAAGCTGTATCATATCATGCACCTAAGAGTCACATTCTTTTCAAAAAGAAGTAATACTCAATTTAAAAGTTGTACTCTTATTGTTGATGGTACATGGTGCATTTAGGGAAATAGTACATCATCATCATCTGAATATTCAGATGAACGGGCAACAAGACCTACTCCAGGGACAGATGAATACTTTAATGAAATGATATATTGCACTTGCAAAAGGTGCCAAAATAGGAAACTAAAGAAGCGGCGACTTGTTGGTATCCATAGATTGAAGTATGGAGTTTATATAGAAGAGGTACACTATAATTAACAAATTGTTATTCTTATCATAAATAAATATGCATATTATTTAATAAATTATTATTGATCATTTCAATTGATTTTTTGGTGAAAAGCCGCTTCCAGTTCCCGATATTCTTGAAGAACCAATGGATGTCATTGATGATAGCCGCTCTCAAGATGAAGAACAAGACACATTTATGGATGAAACCACTTCGCAAATAAATGAGGCTGGTATCAATGAATTTATCCAAGACTTCTATACATTTTCTGAAGAAGTTATTGATTCACCCCTAGCTCAGTTGGCTAGGACACCTCTTTTCCCAAATGCAGATAGTTCTATATTGGCGACACTTATGTTGTTGTTGAACTTGAAGGTTACACATGGATTGACAAACACATGCTTTACCGATATATTAAGGTAGGATTCAATATTCTTATAAATTAATGATCTAAATGTCTTGAAAGTTTCGAATATTGTGTATACTTATCTTATAAAAATCATTTGTTGCCTCATGTAGACTTTTGGCAAACAAAATACTTCCAAAGGACAATAAGTTGCCTCATTCTCATAGAGAAGTATCTTTAGTGATGAAAGACATTGGAATGGAGTACAATACATATGATGCATGTCCAAATGACCATATACTATACTATGGAAATAATGCAAATTTGCAACAGTGCCCAGTTTGTCACACAAACAGGTATCGTCAAGATCAAGTATCCAAGAAGGTTCCTTATAAAGTACTACAACACATTCCACTAAAGCCAAGATTTGAGAGGATGTTCAAATGCAAGGAGTTGGAAAAATATATGCATTATCATGCACAAGGGAGGAGCCAAGATGGTGTCATGCGTATGGCTGCAGATAGCAAACAATGGAAAGAGATTGAGGAAAAATGGCCACATTTAAGAAATGAGCCAAGGAATGCAAGAATTTCTCTAGCAATGGATGGTGTCAATCCTTTTGGAGATCTTAGAACAACATATTCTGTTTGGCCAGTTTTCATTATTAACAACAATCTCCCCCCTTGGATGGCAATGAAAAAGGAGCATGCAATGTTAACTCTTATCATACCAGGTACTAGAGCATATTAATGCAATGGTTTCTTGAAAATTATATAAAAGAAAAATTCAACTTAGTTAAATCCTAATAAAAAACTTTTTGTTTATTTAGGGAAGTATCAGGTAAAGGATATGGATGTATACATGGAGCCCCTCATTGATGAGCTTTGTGAATTATGGGATGGTGTAAATATGTACGATGTATCAAGACCTATCAATGATAGAAACTTCCTCTTTCATGCGATCCTTATTTGGACAATCCATGATGCCCCGGGACTCTCTGTTTGTTGTGGTAATATATTATAAATTACATTTCTAATTATTTTATTCATTTTACCATTTTACTAAATATCATTTCCATTCTTATTTCAGGGCTACAAACAAAGGGGAAACATGGTTGTCCATCATGCGGGCCGAAAACATTGTATAGGCAGTCAAATGATCTCAATAAAACTGTGTATGATGAGTACAGACAATTTTTATCACAAAATCATTGCTATCGAGTGCGTGACAAAGAAAAGTTCAATGGAAAGGAGGTGGAAATGAGGAAGCCAAGAAAGATGAACCCTGCTAGGTGGAAAACACTATATGACAAAAAAGAAGGGACAGGGTTTCCACTGGGAATGAAAAGAATATCTATTTTTTACAAATTACAATATTATGAGAACTTGCCAATAGCCTACCTATTTGATACTATGCACATCGGGAAAAATGTGGCAGAGTGTTTGTGGAAACATCTAAATGGAACCAACCTTGAAGCACAAATAAAGTTACGAAAGGACCTCCAAGTTGCCAATATCATGCTAAACAAGTGGTTGCATGAAAACAACACATTTTTTCATGCTCCATGGATTTTTACGTCAAGGGAGAAAGAAAACATCATTGATACAATGAAAAGCATAAGATTTCCTTCTGGTTTTGGTGCGACATTAAAAAACTTATTCACAAGAGATGGGTCAGAGTTCTCAGGGCTAAAAACACATGATTGGCACAATTGGATTAAGGTAACTTTTTAGAACGTCACATTTGTTGGCAACATAATTAGAAATTTGTATATCTTAGTGATAACATAATTTCATGCATATTTTAACATTGTTTTTGTTAATGGTCATGTAGTATGTGTTGCCCGTAGCAATACCGAGCACCTTTGATCGTGATGTCACGTTAACTATTTACAAATTATCCAAATGTTTGAGGTATTTTGAATCCATCATGCATACTCTACCATGACTCTTATCCTTTGAAGTGCATTATTGGTAATACCTTTATATACGTTTATTCCTTTAGTTTTGAACAAATAATAAGTCTTTATTATAATACACATTAATATCTATAGGTGGGTTTCATCTAAAGAGATACATCAGGATGAATTGAATTATTGGAAGAGGAATGTTCCACTTTTGATGTGTGATATTCAAATGTACTTCCCTCCGAGCTTCTTCAATTCTCAAGAGCACTACCTTGTACACCTAGTAGAAGAGATTGAACAGTGTGGTCCTATCCATATTCGGACAATGTGGCTCGTGGAGAGATATATGAAGGTTATAAAACAATTTGTGAGGCAAAAGGCTCGACCGGAAGGGTCCATGGTTGAGGGGTACATGGTTTTCCAGACAATGGTTTATTTGAGTGAGTACTTACCTAAATTACATCTTGAAGCTCCTCGATTATGGGATGGTAACCAACCTCAATCATTTGAAGGAGAAAAATTAGAGGGTCAAGGGACTTCAAAGAGGATAAAAGGTATACAAAAATGTTTGAAGTAATTGTTTTTTTATCTTAAATTTTATAGGACATAGCTTTAAATCATTATTAATTTATTGAAAAATTCTATTTTTCATTGTAGATGCTAAGGAGTGGGAGTCATTACATTTGTATGTTGCATACAATTCTGACTTTATGTTGGAATGGATGGAGAAGTACACTGAACAAAAGAACTTAGAGGATGAAAAGGCATGGACCAATGTATATAATAGACATGGTCAAAATACTGCTCGAGGACTTCCTATAGCCTATAAAAGAAAATGGCCAGATAGATGCTCATGGAATTGGCTAAAGACCAATATTGAACATGAGGCAACAAAGGGGAAGAATAGAGTGACACAACAATAACTAAATTTTGTTAAAGGATCTAGAAATGGGGAGGTGATGCATATATACTAACATATTTGAGGTATTTAGTGATTTTCCTTTTAACTTTTTCATCCTTGAATCTAATTAGTTAATATTTATATGAATACAGGTAACATATTACAAAGGAATGTGGAATTTTGGTCATCATTTTCACATCAAAAAGGTTGATGACAAGAGACAAACTTATGATTGTGGAATTTCAGCATCATTTGAGGTGGAATGCCGTTCACATGCAAATGATAGACAACCAATCACAAACACACTTCGATATTATGGAGTGTTGGAGGATATTATAGAGCTTGATTTTATATCTTTCAAAAAAGTTATTTTTTGTGTTCAATGGTACAAGCTTATCAAAGTGGGTGAAGACAAAACTATATTTCTGCACAAGAATGGATTCCATATGATCAATACATCTAGGTTTGAAGCCACTTCTGAACCTTATGTGTTTCCAAATCAATGTGAGCAGATATTTCTCATTCCCAATTTAGAACAACCTGGTTGGTCATTCGTGATTGATTATGATCCAAGAGGACGAAGAGTAACATTTGTTCAAGATGTAGAGGACCATGATTTTCTTGAAGATGCATAAGTCCCCCTTGAAGACACAGATGGCCAAGATGGAGATGATGAAAACTTTATTGGTAATGGTGCATATGACCAAGATGAAGATCATGATGAGTTTACTGAAGTTTCTGAAGGATATGAGCAACCACATGAGCATCAAGTCCATGAAGATGATGAATTTATTGATTTTCATTTACCTGTAGTTGAAGGTGAAGAAGACCATGAAAACTATGGTATTAATTTATTTGTGGATTTAGGGCCCATTAATGATGGTGCATTTATACCATCAGATGAGGATATTTCATGTGAGAATGACATTGTTTGATCATCATGTTCACTTTAAGATGGTTGTGAGGATTCAATACTTGATATAATTAACTCTTTACAGGTTCAGTATTAGTTCTGGGAGTTTACAGTGTAGATGATTAGGAATTTTGAGTCATTAACTTGTCTATTAGTAATAGACTTATGCTCAGGTCAATCAGGTATATTGAGTTTTTGTTAACCTGTGTTAAATCAGGTGGCTTGGGAATTTCAAAACCAGGAATGATTGTAGGCCAGGGTAATGCTAATAAAGAGGAAGATGCTGCAATGGTTGACTGTGTGGAAAAAAACTCTATGAATTGCATCATGGATTCAGCATTACATCTGCTCATAGTTGACTTCTTATAATTGTCACCCTCCACACCTGATAAAGATTTCATTTTAGCAAAAATATGTTGAGTTTAAATGTCACATGTCTCTATAGTTAAAAACTATATTAACTGCATATCAGTTTTATATGATGGTATTTTTGTAATCAATAACCCTACACATCTAACCCTACACTCGTACTTACCAACAACCTTCTATATAGTTACCTTTTAACTGCAAACCTGCCTAATGTTAAAGCCCTGCCTGAAAAATAAAAAAATATATGCCCTGTAAAATACCATTGAAAATAAATATGTAATGTGAACCAGTACCTCTTGGATTAGTGTTTGAATTTTGGTCTTCTGGGTTGCAATGGGCTTTGCTAGATGAAGTAAGTTTAGGGCTGTGAGGTTTCCTTCCATAATATCTTTCCACTAATACCTTTAGAGACTTTTGTTCAATGTGGTGTTCTACAGAGAGCCTAGGATCTAATGTTTCCTTTTCGAGAAAATCCCAAGGCCTTCATTTTCAGGTAATAACATGCTATTAACATGCTAATTAACATGCTATTAACATTATAAAAATAGACTGGGTGCTTGTAATTTGTAACCAACTGTGATCCATAAAATTATTGAAAATCATCAGTCTTCAGCTGGGAAATCAATTTCCTCTTTAGATGAATCTTCTGAAATTGATTCCATTGACAACCTGTCATAGCTACAACACTTGAATATAATGGAGTGTGTAGGTTTAAATAACATCCCTGATTCCATTGGTAACCTGTCATAACTGCAACACTTGAACATAGAAGGGTGTAAAAGTTCAAATAACCTCCTTGATTCTATTGGCAACCTATCACAGTTGCAACACTTGAACACAGAAGATTGTAGAGGTTTCAAAAAACCTTCCTGTTTCCATTGGCAACCTGTCACATCTGCAGTACTTGAAAATAGAAAGTTGTAGAGGTTTAAATAACCTCCCTGATTCCATTGTCAACCTGTCACAGCTGTAGCACTTGAACATAATAGGAAGTTTCAAAGGTTTAAATAACCTCCTTGATTCTATTGACAATCTAGTGCAGCTGTAACACTTGAAAATAAAATATTGTAATGGTTTAAATAACCTCCTCGATTCCATTGGCAACCTATCACAGCTGCAACGTTGAACATAGAAGGGTGTGTAGGTTTAAATAACCTTCCTGACTCCACTGGAAAACTGTCACAGCTGTAGCAATTGAACTCTTGAAACCAAATAGTTTTCATCCTCTAATCTCCAAAAATCCTAAGGAATTTTCATCCTCATATATGATTGCTTGAACATAAGTGCTTAGGGAAAATTTGACAAGAGTTTACAAAATATGGAATACTACTTCAAAGAAAATAAAAAATATAGCAATGGCCTTAAAGGGTTTAAGAAGTTAAAAAACAATGCTGAGAATAAATTTAATATCAGGTAATAGCATGCATGGAATTTGAATCACAGGGGAGAATGCCACAATGTAAAGTACAAGGCCAACCAAAGCTAACCAGCCATAGTTACTTGGGCAAGATTTTGTGTACCAAGATCTAGAACTACTAGTGCAAATGTCAGCAACAGTCCCATTGTGAATTAAACAGCTACCTGGTTGCATCTGCAATGATTAGACATAATATGATCATAATAGATCTAGTAGGAAGCATATGCTTGCTATAGGTGATTGACATTTAATAACCTTTCATTTTTTAGGTTGTTGTTGAATAGGATCGAAGATATACATATACCTTGTTTTGAGGAGCAGCACAAAACGCACATGCCTTATGCAAACAATCAAGGCATGAAATAGACCGAGATGTGTGTTGTTCATAATGTGTGGCAGTGCATAAAAGTTCAGCAACAAAATGGTTTTCTAGTCTCATGACACTGGGCACATCTGTTGTAGTAAGGTAGAAGACCACTGATAATAAAATTAATGCTCCTATTACACCAATCAAGCTCAATATTGCAAGCCGCCTCCTTCTGGATCGATCTATTAGAAAGATGCTAGCTGCTGTGCCCAATGCATTGACACCAGCAACAACTAATGACAACAATAATGATGTCTTATGACTCAAGAAACATTAGAAGTTATATGGATTCTTTTTCAAGGAAATACTCAAATTAAGAAAATGGCACTTCAGTCCTGATTAGTGAATTTCATAACAGCATATTTGCTACCCCCTTTGCATACATCTGATGCATGAACTAGTAGCAGTTTCAGAGCCAATGCTACAGCAGTTATAACACAACTACATACAAAAATTTAAATAAGATACCCGTTAAAAGCCTCCTGGTTTGGTATATGCCCTGATCTCAGAGATTGAAGCGCCCAGTCTGAAAAGATGAGGTTGTATGTGTATGTCAGCAACATCAGTATGGAGAAACCCTGAGTAAGGTGTCATGCCTCGCCCCTGCAGGATTAAAGGATTATGGTGCTTAGTCCATGGGCAGCGAACTAACTTCAGAAGTAGCTGTGTTTTTAATTGTACACAAAATGTAATGGGAATTAAGTAATTTGAATATTTTGAGTGTTCTATTACTGGATGTTTGTAACGTCAATGAATATAGCTTGCAATTTTTTTTCAATTGGCAAAGTTGTTTCATTTTATTTTTTTACTTTTAACAATTAACCTGAAAGACATTTTTGTTTTTGGAAGCTTTACGCAATCAACACCTATGAACTTTATGCAATTGACACCTAAGCAAGAGAAACACAATACCTTAAAGCTGAAAAAACTTTGGAAGTTGAGGATTGTTTATGTTTTTCTTATGTATGGAAACATAATGAAAATTATGTATGTTATTGTTCATGTGCTAGTGAATTTGACTTATATTACTAATATCAATTGCATATGTTCTTTAATTAATATTTTGTCATTTTATGTCATTATGTGTTTCTTTAAGAATGTGCCAATGGGTACTCCCGATTCTACTATGGGGGATCCATTGATCTTAAATGGGCTAATTGAAATGCTAAGGAACGGGCAAGGGCAAAACATTGCTATGATGGTGAATGAGGTAAGTTTGAAAATTATCTTTTATAGGTTCAATTATCTTATGTTTCATATTATATTATGTTAATTTATGTTTGTGGAATGCAGGCCATCTCTAAAGTCGTGTCGACACCTATCATTCCCTTTAATACATCTAGTATTATGCCAGGGGTAAGATTTGATCTAGATTCTTGTGCATTTAATTAACTTATTTCACCTTTTATATTTTTTTAATATTTGTGTTTTTGCTATAGGACATTTCTAGAGTAATTCCCCCAAGAATGCATCTTGTTGGTGTGCAAGATCCAATTATGCCATCCGATACACCCAATGTTGTGCAAAAAGTAAGATTCAATCATATGTTCGTGTGGGTTTGATTATGTTATTTTTGCCATAATACCACTTTAATATTTATATTTGTGCCTTGCAGGATGTTTCAAAAAGATGTGTCATGCCCTCTACATCTAGACCAGAAACACCTATCACAAGTGTGGCATCAAGCACAATACCTCATAGCATGCCCTCTACATCAAGTCTAGGTTCAGTTAGAGTTCTTCCACCAACGCCTGAACAAGTTTCCTTGAGGAGTCTTATAGAGTCACAATCAAGAATACTAAGGATCCTACCAGATACTCCTGAAAATGTTGAAATTAGGAGAGAAATATCTAAGCAAATTGAGTTATGGGAGAGGAAATTGTTGAGGAGTGCAGGGCTTACTTCAGATGAACAGGTATAATTATTTGGAAATATTATCTTATTATTCTTTTCTAGTTCATATTTTACTTTTATCAATGTCATAACATGTTGACTAGTAAAAGCAGTATTGATGATTACATGGTTGCTTTGTGATTCTAATTTGTGATTAAATGGTTGTTTGATGATCTCATTGTAAATACAGGAAATAAATGACAATGTGACTGATGTACCTATAGGGGCATCTACCTCAACCCCTATAACTACAACAATATCCTCGGTGACCACAAAAGGAACGCAAGAAGTTACAATCTTGCTCACCTTAGAAGGAAATGTCTTGAAGGATGAAATGGGGTTGAAATTCTTTCACTTCATTTTTCGTCGTGCAGAACAATTATTTGGCAATACCATTCAAATGGATTGGAGGAAGCAAGCCAATGCTAAGAAAGATGAACTATTTAAGGATGCCATAGTAGCATTTGGAAATCCTGGTTTTAATAAGGAATTTATTTTAGATATTGCTCGGAAATACATTCACTCTAAACGAGACAATCTAAGGTCAAAGCTAACAAAAGACTTAAGATATCCACGTCCAGCTTGGATCACAGACCAAGTGACATGGGATGAGCTTATGAAAGATTCCAAATTTAAGAGGAAGGCCCACAATAATCCAAACTATAGGCCATCTGCACGACCAGGATCTAAAAGACGCCTTCGAGATACAACAAAAGCAACCCAAGCTAGGGTGTCAAGTATTGGATCTCATAAATTAGGATCTGGTGGGTACAATAGCATTTGTGGTGGCTTGGTAAGTCAATATTTTCATCTATTGTATTCTTTATTTCATAAAAAAGTCATGATTAACTTGTGAGTTAATTGTATCTTATGAGTCATTATACCTTATAAATTTGGTTATAATTGTTTATGTAGGTTCACCAATTTCAAAAGGAAGCTTCAGAGGACCTCCTAAAATATGCTTTACTACATGGTTCCAAAGGCCTTCGACAACATATGCTAGATCAAGGGGAGAAATTAGTCACTAGTCATGAATCTGAGGTAAGTTCTTTGCATGATGGGATATAATAAAATTTCATATTTTGCTTTCATTTCCATTGCAAAACAAATGATATAGATATTGAAATAGATAGATACACCTAGAATTATAATAGTTTCTTTTTTGCATAGAGAAATGAAACAAGCAAAGCTAAAACTGTGATTTTATATGTTATTTTAATGAGTTAAATTTTGTTGTGTATGGGAAGCCCAACAATCCAACTCATCAAGTAGTGAGCATGAAGAGGAGCTAGAGGAACATGAGGAGCAAGTGGGAGAAGAGAATAATGAGGAGGGTGTCCAATGTGATGAACAATTGACACCCACAATTAGAATAGTGCCTCGTATTAGTATAGTTCCTCGTAGAAAGAGGACATAAAGGAAGAGGATGGATAGAAACAAATTAACAAAAGACATGTTTGCTTCTTATGTTTGAGTCTATTGTTGTCTAATCATGTGGGATTGATCGTGGATAAGAAAACAATAGAATATATAGATTAGAATGCTTTTTTTAGCTCTTAGGACTTATTGGAAGAAAAGAAGAACTTAACAAAATGATTTTTTGCAAGATCTTTTATGTTCCTTACATCGATTATTGCAAGCAACTTGCCTACTTTTCATTCAGACGAAAAAAGTTCCCTGGTTTTATACAATACATTGTTCATTGCCTACTTTATATATATATAATGTATATAGTGTTTCATGTACAATAAGAGAAAAGTTCAAAGTACTTTCTATAGTTTAAGGATTTTCCTTAAACTACTCACCTCCAAAAGAGGACATTGTTATTCAAAGTAATGCACCTAGTGACATCTACATACTTGTATCAAGGGAAAGTGGTAAGTAGATTGTTTATAACTCTAAATTTGTTACATCCTTGTGGTTCTCTTTATTGTCTCTTTATCTACTTTACAAGTTAGCATGCGTAATTAGATAATCCAAAAACTCTACTCAAACTGATTTATGTTTGTTCTGTTTTGTAGGATGAGATTGCTTCTAAGAAGGAATGGAAATGAAGAGGTAACATTAATCAGCTCTTGTTTGATATTTCCTAATTATTTCATTATCTGGTGGTGTGACTGTGAATACACAAGTAATTCAGTTATCAGAATGGTGAATCTAAAGAACCTTTCAAAATTTTCACATTTGTTTTCATGTTTGTTCTATCACCAACTAGCTTATGATTGGGATAATTAGTAATCCCACAGCACAGATTATTAGAACCTTAACAATTTTGAACGTTAGTCTAGCACCACAAATGGCTGTATTTTCTTCTATGGGTCCCAACATTATCACTCCAAGCATCATCAAGGTGAGTTACTGTGATCATCACTTCCAGATCATGAGATTCATTGTAAATTGTAGTCTAATTTGTCTATTCTCATGATAGCAGATCATCCCATTCTATAAACAAGTTGGCTTGGGAAAATTCAAAATTCCCTTGAAAATTCAAAATTCAAAATTCCCTTCTTATTGTGGACTTGCCAGTCCACAAACACCCGCCATACCTGTCTCACGCCCTAAAAATAGTCTTTTTTTGCTGTTAAACCATATTCAGGTCCCGTAAAAAGCAGTTACCGGGATAGCCAGTTAAACATTCCTCGCCGCCTGAAAACAATTCATGACTCGCATTTAATATTCAGATCTCCGAATCAAATTGGATTTCTATCGCACGCATCAAATCTTGTTTAGATCTAAAAACCCAGATATTTTTAGACCCAATTTTCGTTTCCCGTGAATAGATTGAAGTAGAAGGTGTAGGGAGATTGGTTTTCATTACAACTTCGTAGTTTTTTCCTGCAAAATCTGCCCATTTTTTTCTCATCGGCATTGTTGACAACACATCACAATTTGTGTAGAATCTTGAGGTAAGTCACTTGCCATGGTCTCAATGAATTTTATTTTTTGAGAAGGTTTATGTTTTACAGTGGTTGATAGCATTTATGCTTAGCTAATATTGGAGAACTTGTGACGGGGCATATGAGAATCAGAGCGCAATTTGCAAGGGCTTCAAGGGATTGACATGCTTTTCAAATGGTAAGAAATTGTGAGAGGACATGATTTTTCATGGGTTTGTATGGATTTGTTTAAATTGTAAGGGAGGATTTTGAGTATTGTTTGTATTTTGTAGGGTTAATGGTGCATAATATTGGAGAAGTTATGAAGGGCTTTGGGGGCTTGTGGTATTAGCTGTGCGATTTAAAATGAGTTTCAAGGGTTTGTTCTACTATTCAATTGGTAAGATTTTGTTAGGTTTTAGTTTTTCGTGGGTTTGCTTGGATTTGTTTATTTTTTGTATGTTCTTTATGCTTTGATGGATGCCCATACCCTGTTCCGAATCTTCTATTTTGGCATAGGCAGGGAGAATGCTGGAAAAAATTATCCACTCTGACTTTACACTTGCCAATTGCATTTGCTTGAAACCTTCCAAAGCTTTTAAAGAAAATCCATTCCGTGCATATCCTGCAATCATTGCATTCCATGAGATAACCTCTCTTTGAGGCATTTTGTCAAACAGTTCACGTTCCTTTTCTATGCTTCCACATTTTGCATACATGTCTACTGCGACTGTTGGAGATGTTTCAGATATAGGGCCGCTTCACAGTTAGCTTTCATACCCGGATATTCCTATACAACAGTAAAGGAATGCATTAGTCCCTACATTTTTTAAGGATGCATACAGGTAACCCACAAATGTTCTCACATCCTCCCCTCTGAAACTTAAAGAAAACATGGTATCTCCTTGATGTAGAAGATAAGAGGAAATGCAAGTGTTGCCTTTTAGTTAGTCGGTAGGCACAAACTTTCTTGGAGTGTCAAATCTTGCCGTGTTTGTTGTACATGAAAGGGAGTCAAATTCCAAGGGCAATTTCCCCTAACCTTGTTGTTAGAGAGCGATCTAAATATTTGAAGTCTCTTGTCTTATTTATTTAGATATACCAATGCATTGAAAGTTCAGCCTACTTACACCCTCTTCATATATTTAGATACACTAGGGAGAGGAGCCCATAGTGGATTGAGGTTCAATAGTGGGGATAGAAGCAGTCCTCAATGGGTCCCATAGTGAAGCACCTTAATATCCAATTGCAAAACACTTTTTATCCATAAAATACATAAATTGACAAATCATGTGATGCCACATCAGCACACTGATAAAACATGACTGTGCAACAAGAAATCAATTTTTGAGTGATTTAGCTATTGATGCAGATAGAAAATATTATGACCGCAAACTTTTCTGTTATCAGTGATTAGTTTCTGGGATTGCTGTGTGATAGTTTTTAGTCCCTTTTCTGTTATTTCATTAGAATTGTGTCAAAAAGCTTGTTGAACATGAATGAGCCCCAAATGAAAATTGACTTTATTGAATAATATATCATTGTCTCTTCACAGATTTTTAGTGGTTAATGAATTATCATTGTTAGATATTAGAAGTAATAGGTACAGTATATCATGAGTTCCTTTGATTATAGTTGAGAGTAAAAGCTTTAATTAATTTGACATTGCTATGTTTTTCAATATGAGGAACTAATCTTCCTCTCTTTATTGTGTCTATAGTTGCCTCTTGTGCATAAGGAGCTTTTTTCATCTGGGATACGTCAACGTTTAGGTGTGCTTCTATATGGGCCTCCTGGTACAGGCAAGGTAAGGGGTGGATGGAGTTGATTGTGCATTTTGTCATAGAATTGAAATGTTTTGCAATGGCTTGAGTTTGTGTGTTTTTTTTGTGCATCAGACATTATTGGCAAAAGCAGTGGCAACTGAATGTTCCCTGAATTTCCTTAGTGTGAAAGGGCCTGAGCTGATTAACATGTATATAGGAGAATAAAAAAAGAATGTTTGCGACATTTTTCAAAAGGTAGAGCAATAAATGTGTCTTTTGTCCTGAAAGTGAACAAGATAGCTGTGCTTAAGATTTAGGTATTGAGCTGGATCATGAAAGCTAATTTGGGACATTCTCATATGTTTATGACCAGGCAAGAGCTGCAAGGCCATGCATAAATTTCTTTGATGAACTTGATGCTCTTGCTCCAGCTCGTGGGGTGTCTGGGGATTCAGGTGGAGTCATGGACAGAGTAGTATCTCAGGTATAATTACTAGATGCTAACTTTCATATATGACCTCTAGATTTCAAATTTGATTCAGGTACATTCTGCAAACACACAAATTAGGACAATGTTTATCGACTACAGGGTTTCAAACTTGTATAAATGTATACGATTGTAATGCTTCCTTATTGTATTGTGAACCATATGATTATCTTATGCAGATGCTTGCTGAAATAGATGGTTTAAACGAAACAACCCAGGTATCCTTTGGAAAACTCTTTATTTTATGGTAATATTTTCAAATTTAGAGTTTGGTGTTGTGCGTTTATAGTCCATGCAGTTTATCTTTCTGCAAGTGAAGATCCACTAAACTGTCTTTCATTATTCAAGACTTGTTTATTATAGGGGCAAGTAATCTCCCTGATCTTATTGATCCCGCCCTTTTATGGCTTGGTAGGTTTGACAAATTACTGTATGTAGGTATCGGCTCAGACTCGTCTTTTAGAGAACAGTAAGTGTAAAGGGACTTTTTTTTTCCATTATTGATCTTTAGAAAGATTGAGAATTTTTTTTTTTAACATTGAAAATGCCTTTATGATTAGTGTACTTGGAGCATTGACCCGAAAGTTCAAACTTCATAAGAATGTATCATTGTCAGCAATAGCCAAAAGGTGTCCCCCAAATTTTACTGGTGCTGATATGTATGCTTTATGTGCGGATGCCTGGCTTCAAGCTGTGAAGTGCAATGTATGTCTTCCATTTATGTTTTCTCATTATTTAAAGACCTTTTACAGTACTATAGAAGCAATGACAAATTTGAAATAACTTACATATCAAAATAGAAAATATTAAATTTTAATGATTTGACTTATGGAGAGGAAACTTTGATTCCTTCGACCCCTGGTTGGATGAGTCACTTAATGATTAGTCTATCCAGCCAGAGCCTAATGAATCTATTATTGTAGGGAGTGTTCTCGAGCAAGTAGTAGGGAATTAACTAGCGACCTTCAGATTGGAGAAAACTTCAACGGAGGACAGGAAGGACAGTGAAACAACAAAGGATGGATGGAGAGATGGTAGTTCAGTTCAAGCTGAAGGGTGAGAGGCAAGTGATCCCCTACCAGTTCAAGTCTGTTTTATGCCATGGCAGGTTGCAGGTAAAACGTCAAACACTGTAGATGCTGGCGATAAACATGATTCAATTATTGTGGAGCATGGAGATTTCATGAAGGTCTAAATTCTTTTATTTCCTTATATTTTTTTATCTTTATGATATGATTATATCCAACTATTTTATGTGTACTACCAAAATTGATTTCAAAGGTTACATTGTAGTTATATTAATGTTTAGACCTTTTGGCTACATGCACAACACTGGAAACTGAATTTTTAAACATTTATTTGGTATATTTAAGATAATATTATCCTCAAATAATATGTTCTGACTCTATCACCTAACATTTATAATGTATTCCTTTCCAGAGAGAAATATGGAATTATTTATGCTTAAAAATGGCCTTGCTAGTCTAGAAATACTCAAGGAAGATTTCCTTTGAAGAGAACAATTTTTGAATTTTTTGTTTCACAAGCAGCATGGTTCCTTCTTTTTAGTGGTTGCCAGCTAAGCTGAGGCAAAATCTTTGGTGCCAAGCCATCTATATCCTCCATATGGCATGTAGAAATAAATATAGTTGCTGTTTTAGCTACTGTGTTATTTTAGCAATTTTGAATTTCAGCAGATTATAGCAGCTTCAAGCACTTCATTTCAGTTGAGCTTCATCCATTCATTGCCCAATACATAAATCTAAGGGATAAATGGGGACATGTCCTGGGGATTTTTCCAGGGATCCCTGCTCTTGTCACATTTCAGAAACCCCTTAGAAACATCCCCAAGGCCGTCCTTGATCCCCTGACTAGACTGGGTATGTCCTGGAAATGACACATAAATACCTGGAAACAGAAAAATAGAAGGGGTGAGCCCATAAGATCCCCACACCCTTTTCAAAACCCTAAATTGAAGCAAACACATATACATTGAAAAACATCAAAACGCACTCATTTTGCCATTTTGTGAGAAAAATAAAAAAGAGAAGAGGAGAGAACAATAGTGAGAAGAAGAGAGGAAAAGAGAAGGGAAGAGACTAACTGCATCCACTTTGTCATTTGAGATAAGTTTACCATCTACTTGTTTTTTTGTTCAATTTTTTTTCTTTTCTTTGTTTCAGTTTGCTGCCGTTTTTAATTGAAATAAGAAAGAGCAGCAGTGAGGGTTACTGTAGTGAAGAGGCTGGCATTGAATAATCAAACCAAAGAGTTGGGATTTTTTTGAGAGTGTGGGAGTGTTGTAGGTGAAGATTTTGAGTGAGATAATTGAAGTAGAGTTGCATGGAAACAAATGCAGTATTAGATATATATATGATGAATTTTCAAGATCCCATGATACATATATGGTTGGATAAGGCAATTATAAATTGTACATATATTCAATTATCTATATATCTAAGGGTATAGAGCATATATATATATGTGTGTGTGTGTGTGTGTGAGTGATTTTATATTTTAGTTTGTAATGTTTGTTTTGTTATATTATGTTTGTATCTTTATTGTTTTTAAACATACATCTGTGTGTGTTTTTGTACAATTTTTATTTTGCAAGTTTTGAATGTTTTTCACAAGCCTTAAATTGAGTAAGGCACCAAATGGTGTGGTGCCATATCCAAATGTATTGGATATGTCCCAAGTATAGTCTTGTTTATGGTTAAGTCTAGATATAGTATGCTTGTTGTATCGAGGAGTATCATATCCATATCCATATCAAATATCCAATATACAAATATGTGCATCTAGACAAGAGAGAAGTGTCCAACAACTCTACATAGATGAGGTTGGGGCAAAAAATGTTGTACAAGTGTGATCAATCTAGCATGTGTTTGTAAATTAGTTGGCATGATGGTGGAGGGCGCTTACAAACACATTTTTGTAGTTTAATACTTCATTTAATTTTTCTAACTGTTATTCTTATATTTTTGTTGTAGTATTCTCTTTAATGTAAATATTAAATTATATTTAAATTTTATCTTTAGTTTCCTATCGACTATCCCTTGAACCTCCTATAGGTGCAAGTGCTAGTAAATAACATTGCTTTGATGTTTTATGATTGCAGGAGCCATAGTTTTTCTTTAGTAGACGAGCAAATATTATGTTTAAAGGGAAGAGCATTGGGGCATTTGGAATTGTGCATCCTGAGGTAGTACAATATGCTGGCATTTTTTAATGTTAGAATGTTAATCTGTTGATTGTTAATAATTATAGTATAAATTATCTAAAGGTTGTCTTACATTTGCTTTCAAGTTGAAGAGCAAGAATAATGTGTTATTAGCATGCAAATTTTATCTGGAATCAATTCCAACATTTGAACTCTAATCTAGGTAAGGGTGCTTAAGTTTGAACTTGTTTGAACCATTAGAGATTAATGTAGTCTAATCTACTCATTTTCTGAAGAATCTATCTTTACGATTACTCCAAGTGGACCAATGGTGATTTTAACTATTTATACAAATCTAGTGAATGAGTCAAAAACACCCAAAGAATTATGGGCTAAGATCTAGAAGCATCAAATTTAACTCAAGACAAGTGTGAGTTGTTACTCCAACGTATGTCAAAAGAGTATTCAACCATGTTAAAGTTTCCCTTGAGAACCCAATCTATAATGGTGAGTTATACCTCATCCATTTCCAAACTTAGGTCATATTAAGAGGTGATTGGGGTCATAGATAGAGCAAAGACCAAACAGTCCTCCTTGAATTTGAATGGTGACCCAAAGATAGTAGTTTCTAAGGTCAACACTAGTTTTGGCACTACTATGGCTGTCCTCTCTTTCCAGTCCATTATTTTGTGTCTTTTTCTTAAAGTGGGAGATGGCTGTAACTTCCAGTTCTTGGTACTTCTTCTCACAGCTGTTTCTTGTATTGTACTCCTTGTTATGCTAAAACTATCACAGCTTCTAAACTGTTCTTCATTACACTAAATTTCATAGAGATTTTCCTTGTCCGTTTAGTTTTTTTTCTGTGATTGATTTACCTTAGCATCATAATTGAAATTGGCTTACCTGAGAGTTTTGGTTGTTCTGTGTGTTGGTTGTGTCTAAGCAGAATTTTATTGTTTATAATTTATAAAGTTAGAATTTCATGTATCTATCAGATCTATTGGTTTCTAGAGTTTTATACTTCAATTGGGATATTGGAGGTCATCAACCAGATTTTGATTTGGAAATTTAGAAGTCAATTTCCATAATTTAGATTTCCAATGTACTTCAAAATATTGTTTTCTACAGGAATTCGGTGAAATATATGAAGCTGAAGAAACTTTGGAACTGGCTTTGGAATAGTTTGAGCAAGTTGCAGGGCTCTATCAAGGTGAAGAAGTTACTAGTACGGCTAACCAGTGCCAACTTAAAATTGCACAGTTTGCAGCCCAGCTTGAGCAGTAAGTTATATGAAAGAAAATATTTGTGAAAGTTTTTTGGGATCACATATTTTCACTTTTGGGCTATCAAATGACTAGTGTAGTGGTTGCTTATAATTGGATATTTTTTTGGGGTTTGATTTGCAGATTTATTATTTTCAGTTAATGTGTAGAGACTTGTGGATTTGTGGTTCTTTAAATGAATAATGCAAATGGATTTACTTGTTAAATCTAATATTGTTTGCTTGCAGGAAAATTTTGCTTTCACCGTATTGATTATCTTAAAGGAAGAATTCAACTCTCTCCAAAATCATATCAAAATCTTGAAAGGTTGTGTTATGCTCAAAGACGATTTGGAAATCTTGTCGTTCATCAATAACAAAGTACATGATTTAGTGGATTGTTACAATGAAAAGTTATCAGCCTTTGAGAGGACCATACATAAGCATGCAAGAAGAAAGTTCCCATTCTGAAGCAAAATTGTCGAGTCCAGACAATTGAGTCAACTCTTTGTCAAGCTACCTTGCCATGCTCGAAAGAGTTATGCTGGTAGTTGGGTATATTCCAATGGCTTTTAGGAAAATATTAACATTTTCTCTTTCCTAGAAATGAATCGTTTGTGTATGTCATGTTATGACGTACGTGTTGCTTATGATTGTATGAACAAGTTTATAAACTATAAATAAAAAAATACTTATTGGCATTTACTTTATGAATTTGGATTAGGATGCATTATTTTCTTTGTTTTTTATGAACATTATGCTTTGTGTATTCGACAACTGTTCATTGTTCCAACTTCAAAATCATTGATAATTTCTATTATAATTTTCCATCGCATTTGAAAAATAAAAAATAAAAACTCCAACAAATAGGAGGACGGCGAGAATTTGAAAACATTGAATTGTTTATTTTTTTAATACATTTTTACATATTGTCTCTAAAGAAACAATTTTTACATATTGTCTCTGTAGAGACAATGTCTTTAATCCCAACTATTGTCTTTAAAGAGACAAAAGTGAAATTGTCTCTAAAGAGACAAAAATATTTCTATGTCATATTGTCTTTATAGAGACAATTTCATATTGTCTTTAAAGAGACAAAAATACTTCTATGTCATATTGTCTTTATAGAGACAATTTTATATTGTTTTTATAGAGACACCCCCTTAAAGACAATACTTGAGACAATAAACAACTTTTTTTCTATCTCAATTTAAGACAATATACTCAAATATTGTCTTAAAAACTGTCTTAAATACCCCCTTGATGTAGTAGTGCGCACACGTCCAATAACTTTCTTATCCTGCAAAACATAGCAAAGGTGTGAGAAGACAAAGAAGATAACCAAACCCAATTCATTGAAATAATCAAGACAAACATTAAAAGAAGATTTCGAAATCACCATTTCTTCTAGTTTCTTTGTGTGAAGGCACCTTGAAACTTTTGACTGTGTACGCTCCTCCTTCTCAATGTTAGATAGACGGTTGAGAGGAACAACATCATTTTGTGCTTTCGTGGGCACTGATTCGTCTTCCAAATCAACAATACCTTGCTCGAGGCCATCATTCACTTGTTGACCATCACCCTGTCATGTCATGTAAGTTAGCGTTACATGAACTTTGTATGCATCAAAACAGAAAAAATGAACCAACCAAAAATCAGATTTAACATTTCAATTCTACATTACCATTCCATGCATTCTCTTTTTCTCCCGCAACATCAATATTTTTTTCCTTCTTTCCTCCTTCCTCTCCTCCCTGTTATATAACAACATTTCCTCCATCACCTCTTCCTTTGCTTTTGGAGGAAGTAGAGGGAAGTGTTCTTTACCATACTTTCTACAAACCCTTTCTATAGCACGCTTGTGCTGGATCGTATACCGTAGTTTCAGTTGGTACTCCATATTATTTATCTTCTTTTGACGATACATTTTCAATTTTTCAGGGGGAGGAGCTGGGCGTTTTGGTTGCCCCCCCAATGCACTTCGGCCACGCTTTTGTGGCGTGAGAATAGGACAGTGGTGATCCTGAATTCTATGCATGTTGAAAAATCTCCAATCATGAAATTTTCTCGTATATTGTTTTAACATACAGTAATATGCATATCTTACATTCTCCACTTCTCTTTTGTATTCAGCAGCAACCTGCACATTAAATTTAGAAAATAAAATAGCTTACTATATTTGATATTAAAATAAATTGAATGCACGACAAATACACATAGTCAAATGATGCAATAATTGAGTTATTATATCTACCTTCCCATCCTCCACATCACCCTGTGCTTCATTCACACCCTCCTCATCCTTAGGGTCACCCTCTACACCCTCTTCCTCTTCGTTGTGGACTACGGCATGAGTGTGATCGTCTCCCCGATTATCAATTTGAATCAAAGGAATGATATACTATCAAAATCAGCATATTCATAACAAAAATTATTCTTATTAAATGAAATTGTAAAGCATTTTGATTCACACATTGGAAGGAAAGAGTAATTGGAAGTTCACAATCAATTACCAAACACAACCTTTTCGGCCTCTTGGTTAAAACATTCCCACTTTTTAGGCTCAAGGCTCCTCTTTTTGGTAGATCGCACATGTCCAATAACATTCTTCTCCTGCAAAACATGGAAAAGGTGTGAGAAGACAAAGAAGATAACCAAACCCAATTCATTGAAATAATCAAGACAAACATTAAATAGAAGATTTCAAAATCACCACTTCTTCTAGTTTCTTCATGTGAAGGCGCCTTGAAACTTTTGACTGTGTACGCTCCTCCTTCTCAATGTTAGACAAACGGTTGGGAGGAACAACATCATTTTGTGCTTACATGGGAATTGTTTTGTCTTCCAAATCAATAGTACCTTGCTTGAGGCCATCATTCACTTGTTGACCATCACCCTGTCATGTCATGTAAGTTAACGTTATGTGAACCTTGTATGCATCAAAACAAAAAAAATGAACCAACCAAAAATCAGATTTAACATTTCAATTCTACATTACCAAATTCCATGTATTCTCTTTTTCTCTTGTAACATCAATATATTTTTCCTTCTTTCCTCCTTCCTCTCCTCACTGTTGTATAACCGCATTTCCTCCATCACCTTCACCTTTGCTTCCAGAGGAAGTAGACGGAAGTGTTCTTTACCATACTTTTTGCAGACCCTTTCAATAACACGCTTGTGTTGGATAGTATATCTTAGCTTCAGTTGGTACTCCATATTATCTACCTTCTTTTGAAGATACATTTTCAATTTGTCAGGGGGAGGAGACAGGTGTTTTGGTTGCCCCCCGATGCACTTCGGCCACGCTTTTGTATTGTGAGAATAGGACGGTGGTGAACCTGAATCCTATGCATGTTGAACAATTTCCAATCATGAAATTTTCTTGTACATTGTTTTAACATACAATAATATACATATCTCGCATTCTCCACTTCTCTTCTGTATTCAACAACTTGCCAACAAATTTGGAAAATAAAATAGCTTACTATATTTGATATTAAAATAAATTGAATGCACAACATATACACACAACCAAACAATGCAATAATTGAGTTTTTATATCTACCTTCCGTCCTCCACATCACCCTGTGCTTCATTCACACCCTCCTCATCCTTAGGGTCACCCTTTACACCCTCCTCATTCATCATTGTACGAAGCACTTTCAATCATAAGAGGAATTTGAAACACAATTATTAGTCTACCTAATACTTGTGATAAATTTTGAAGGTGCCTTTCATTACATTCTTTCTGTCTAAATAAAAAAAGGTTTTCAATATATTCATACTATCAAAAAAATTGCAAGTTGGAAAAAAGATGGTGTTATGAAACCTACAACCCACATAGTGTTGTAAAACCTATACACGTAACAACCCAATTGGTTAGTCACTCCTCAGCTCGATTTGGTTTCAATTATGTATCCTCCACCTGCAAAATGAAATAACTCGCAACCCACTATGTTTTCCAACCTACAATTATTTTGTGCATTTATTTTTCAATCACATGAAGATACTGAATTACAATTTTTACCGTAACAAACAATTGTGGTAAATTTTGAAGGTGCCTTTCATTACATTCATACTGTCTAAATAACAAAAGATTTTCAAAACATTCATATTGTTTTGTAAAATTCCATGTTGGAAAACACTGGGTGTTATAAAACTTGCAACCCACATACTGTTCTAAAACCCTTTACAAGTAACAACCCAATTGGTTATTCACCCGTCACCTCAATTTGGTATGTTTTGTGATTGTCTTGAGAACCTTTTGCTTTGTAGATAGCAAAAGTGTAATGAAATTGGAAAACAATGGGTGTTAAGAAACCTGCAACCCACATAGTGTTGTAAAACTCTCTACATATAACAACCCAATTGGTTAGTCACCCCTCAGCTCAATTTGCTTAGTTTTATGTATCCCCCACCTGCAACTCCTCTCTATGCTCTACACCCTTTAGATTTAAACATGCAAAATGAACAACTGACAACCCACGTTATGTTTTCTAATTTGTAATTAATTTATGCATTTTTCGTTTCAATCATACGAAGAAATTGAAATCCAATTTATATTGTAACTAAGAGTTATGTATTTTCAAGGTGAACTTCATTACATTCTTACTATCTATGAAACAAAAGGTTTCCAAGGCATTCAAATTTTCAATATAATTTCTGATGGGGGATACATAAGAGTATCCAAAATCACCTGCGGTGTGACCAACCAATTCGGTTCTTACTGTGTAAGTAACCAAAACGTTTTCATTACATTCATACTATCTATGTGTAATTGTAGGTTCGAAAACACTGGGTGTTATGAAACTTGCAACCCAAATATTGTTTTAAAACCCTTTACAAGTAAAAACCCAATTGGTTACTCGCCCCTTAGGTGAATTTGTATAGTCTTATATATCCCCCACTTGCAACTCCACCTCGTGCTCTCAAACCTTCAACTTCCAAACATGCAGAAATTAAAGAACTCACAACACAGAGTAACCTCCAATTATTTTGTGCAATATCATATTTGAACACATCTTCTCGAAAAATAATACTTATTACAATTTAGAACACAAGTCTTACTCATGTGTTACACCCTGTTCCTTAGTTACCAATTACTTTTACCTTTATGAGTAAAAATGATGATAAATGTAATTCATGACTTTACTATGTTTAATAAATGAATGAAATACTTAAATATGCATTAAGATGTTATTGCTTTTTAAGGTATGATTATGTTTTGTTTATACTAATGAAAAATATGATGAAGGAATATGTATTGAAATATGATTACTTTAATGCTTTGATAATGTAAATGATTTATGATGCAAATGGATTTCATGTGAACGGATAACTACCTTTGTGATGCACTAAGTTGGATGCAGGAATGAATCGAGCCCTTAGGTAAGTGAGGGTGAGTATCACTCAGGAGAAGATCTTGGTTTGGTAACCCTAATATGCCTATTTGAGCTATCACACACTCAGACCCTAGTTGGTTAAGAAGAGTCAAGTTAGATTGGGAATTGGCAAGTATACCTTTGATCATAGTTTGGGAATGATTTGTTTTGGTTTTGGTTTTGGACTTTGATTTCTTGATTATTCCTTAGTTTGGATTACGTGACTAGATCTTTGTTTTGAGTTTATGATCTTCGTAAAATCGTGCTTTTACACGTATCGATACATACTAGCAAAATATATATATATATATATATATATATATATATATACACTTAATGTATATGCATATCGATGAATATATATATGTATTGTGCTTATTATGGAATAATAAATATGATATGTGTGTGTGTATTATATATAAAAATATATATGTATGTATCGGATAAAACATACACACACACACATATATATCTTTGAAATGCTATAAATGTTAAATGTTATATAGATATCTTTGAAATGCTATAAGTATTTCCCACGCATATATGTATGCACAACGAGTGAATAATGTATATGGATTTATAAACCATGGCTTAAAACTTTATAAACATAAAAGTTGTGCATAATACAAAGTAAGCTTTGGCGCATATGTAGAGGACCATTTATTAGTGAAAGACTTGAAAAGAGCCAACAATGTCATAGTTATATGCACATATATGGAGGAGACAATGCAACACATAAACTGACAAAGTAGTGGAAGTAGCCATTGTTTACATTGTTGGTTCACAGTGATCCAGGATTGCATACTAGGCAGAGACGTCATACATGTAGGTTGTAGCCAATATATGGTAGCTCTAGATATGTAGGACACAACACCATGCTCAGGAAGGCTAGTATTATGAGGTTATCAAACCAATCTCTTTGTCAAAGGGTAGGGCCATCTTACTAGTTAGGTAGATGTGTGGGGGACCGTAGTAAGTTCATGGTTATTGGAAAAGCACTTGAATGATGCTTTCCCTCATACAGTTGGCAGTCGAGATTTGAGGATGTATGCACCAATATTGGGGACAACTAGAACGTATGCACTATTAATGGAGACATATAGAATGTATGCACCAATGTTGGGGACATCTGGGATGCATGCCCAAGAAGGGACATTTGGACCATTTGTATCTCTATTTCATTAAGCTTATGGAAGCTATGTATGTAATCATGTATCTCTATTCTTATTGAGAAATTGTAAATAGAAAATGTTATCATAAAATTATGTAATATGGATTCGTTATTTGGAGTTTAGTAATGTTTCTTTGTAATGCAATGGGAAAGTTTGAAATGAGATTATTGCAAATGTGCATCTTGTTATTGAATTAGAAAAGAAAAAATTTATTGCCTAAATGTTAGTAGCATAAACTATTCACATGTGGGTAAAACATAGTAAAAAGCAATAGTAGAACAATGGGCATGTTTCATCACGTCAGTCTGCCTCCAATGCCTGTGTGTGCATAGAATTCAGTGAAAAGGATAGCTTCTCATGTGAGCCATCAGGCTAATGAGTTTTATGGTTGAACTTCTGCCACAACGTTATGACTGACAAAAGGCGGGCAAAACGACTTGACGACGCCCTTATCTCCTCACTTCCGTCACCATAATGTTTCCTCCCATCTTCCAAATTCATCACTTTTATCCCCCATCTTGGGAGGCCTCACACTATGTTGTCCCATCATGTGGTGTATGTTTTTTTGTATCTTTTAATGCGTTTTTGTATGTTATGATGCCTCTGACATGCATTCTTCTAGGGAGAAAATTTGAGTCCAATTGCAAAAGGTGATCTCCCTACAAAACCACATGCTTACACATGATAATGTATTGCCCTTTTTCAAGGATAAGACATGTCTGATTATGCTATCATGTCCAAGACATACATTTTTTTAGGGATAATAGCTTGATTTTACTATATTTTGTAGGGAGATTAGCTTATGCCCATTGGATGAGGCTATTCTCTCTACAAAAACGCATGTCAGATGCATCATAACTGTCATAATCTTTTAAAAATTATAATTTGGAATGTACAAAAAGCGCAAAATGTCGCCACTTTTGACATTCACATTTTGGAGGTTGTTGGGGACCTCGAAAGGGAGTTTCAGTCATTCAGAGGCCAAAGCAGAGCACCCACTCTCCCTACCAAAACACACATGACATTCATGGGCAGCTAGCTAGCAAGTATGTATATCTACCAAAAATATGTCATTTGCCATTCTGCCTAGGGACTTTGAAGAATTCAATGAATATTCATCACAAAAAGCAGTATTTATTGATGGGTTTCCAAGGGTTTTCCTTGCCAAAAGGGGTTTTCATTTGATATGTAGAGTTGATTATGTGCTTTTTTGTGGAGGGGTTTTTAATTTTGCAATTTTAATGTTCAGTCTAGAACTATCACAAATGAGGAAAACTATCCAAATTGAGCTTATGTTTGACTAACCAATTCGATTGTTACATGTTCAACTATGAATGTCCTCACAGATGTGAGGTTTGAAAACACATTTTTTGTCAATTGCACTTAATGACATGGACCAAGCTTCAGGGTAGATAGTTAAACTTGCACATCTTGTGTGATATGAAAAATTGCATGCTTCATAACACACTGCATTTGTTAACCTCCACATCACAACATACCCAAGCCCTTGTGGTTTCTATGCCGATATATGTAGGTGTGCATTACAAATAGCAAGAACACCAATTTCTTGCCATTATTGGTAATAATGAATAAACTTGTTGATAATGGTGAACATTGTGTAGTGCAGGTTGGGAAACATAATGTGTTTTGAAGCCCACCTTTACTTATACCCAAGCTTTACCATGAAATGCAGATATACAAACATATAGATGGGGTTCTATTTTATCAAATAACACATTTCTCATTAAAGGTGGACTCTATTAACCGTCAATACATAGTGTACTTCATCGTACACACTTCACAGTGCAGGAAGAGCATGGCAAGAGTCTGTACAGTTGACAAAACATTGTGTTTCTAGAGCTCCAAAATGGGCAACAAGGAATACTTATATTTGTAAGGAGGCTTCTACATTGCAAAACACATTGTGTTTACAAAAATTTTGAATTGTGTTTATAGAACAACAATTCCAATACAAAATTTGGGAAGCCTAATGGCCATTAGACGCAGCTAATCTCCCAACAAAATGACATGTCATAGGCATGTAACATACTCATACCCATGCTTTGTCATGAAATGAAAATATACAAATGTATAGATGGGGTTCTATTTTATCAAATAACACATTTCTCATTAAAGGTGAACTCTATTAACCATCAATACATAGTGTACTTCACAGTGCAGGGAGAGCATGGCATAAGAGTCTATATAGTTGACAAAACATTGTGTTTCTAAAGCTCCAAAATGGGCAACAAGGATTACTCATATTTGTAAAGAGGCTTCTACATTGCAAAACATATTGTGTTTGCATCTAACTTTTGCATTATGTTTATAGAACAATTCCAATACAAAATTTGGGAAGCCTAATGGCCAATGGATGCAGCTAATCTCCCAACAAAATGAACATGTCATATGCATGTAACACTCGTACCCAAGCTTTGTCATAAAATGCAAATATGCAAACATATAGATGGGGTTCTATTTTATCAAATAGCACATTTCTCATTGAAGGCAAACTCTATTAACTATCAATATATAGTGTACTTCATAGTACGTAATTCACAGTGCAGGGAGAGCATGACATACGAGTTTGTACAATTGACAACACGACGTGTTTCTAAAGCTCCAAAATGGGCAACAAGGAATACTCATATTTGTAAAGAGGCTTCTACATTGCAAAACACATTGTGTTTACAAAATTTTTACATTGTGTTTATAGAACAACAATTCCAATACAAAATTTGGGAAGCCTAATGGACATTTGTGTGTTATTATGGCCTCGCCTTGGCATTTTGTATGGTATATTATACTGAGTAAAAACAATTACAATAACAATGTTCCTTAATCACAACTTTACGAAACCCAACTATGCAAAGATGCTTCACAACTAAACAAAGGTACATAATTTAAATGGAGAAATACTCTAATGTAAAATGATAAATATTATTCTTTTGCAAATATATCTGATCTAATTACCAAGGATCCAAAGGTTCCTGTTCTATTTCGAGAGATAAATCATATCGATGTAGCGATGGAGAAATCATCCTAAAATCAACACAAATCAATTATGGGGAGGATAATTAAAAGGATGTAGTATCATCGCTCATTGTTGTTTTGAGCATTTCCCATGTAGCACTCACACTTCAAGGAGGAAACATCCTTCATGTAAAAGTTTGGGATATAATAGGTACACAATAATGTAACATTTATTTTATTTAAATTAAACTGCAAATTGTTTGCATTTCCCATAGTAAGCATCTCATCTATAAATAAATCAAAAATTTTAAATGCAAAATAAATTTTGGAAATTTAACTGTCCAATACACTTGCAATTCAAGCTATGACAGCTAGAATCACCTATATTTAGTGCAGAAGCTTCGCGTCTCCTAAAGCGTCCTTCTCAATCCATCTGCCCTTGTTTTATTTAATTTTGTTTCCTCAAATATATCAACCACCTAGAAGGAAGACAAGTGTTAGCAATAGATTAAATTAGCAAATTAAAGACATTTGGTGCTACAAAGAATTCATTTTATTCCAAATTTCAACAATATTGGATTATATGTTGTGTTGACTGCAAAATGCCAGCTTTGACAAACAATAAGCAAACATATTAAACTGTACAACAAGAATTTAATTTCCAATTTAACCTATCGCTAACACTAGTAATATATATCAATAATTATATCTATCATTTTGCCATTCTTCTGGAACTGTGAAACACTAAACGTTCATTTAGATATATGAAAAACTTATATATCCTAACATATGATAGAGGCCATAACTTGCAATAATCAATAAGGGTAGAGAAGACAGACAAGAAGGATACCACATAACACTATCAAACTTTTGTTTATATCTTGTCTCTCAATGAACACCTAAATGATGAATATTGGTATTGTAACCATTGTTCAATGATATTGTAAACTGAACCATTACTTGTACAAACAAACACAAAAATATAAATTATTGCAAGACACATTGGTTGCAAATCACGGTGTGCATCGGTTATGCAAGAATAAAGGTTAAGAAGTCAACAAAAACCTTGGCGATCACCTTGATTGACCAAAAAAAATAGCTATTCTCCTTACAAGAATGCATGTCATAGGCATGTAACATACAAAAACACATAAAAACATACAAAAAAACATACACAAAAACATACATAACATGATGGGACGACATAGTGCAGGGCCCGCCTAGATGGGGGGATAGAAGTGACGAAATTGATAGACGAGAGCAAACGTTACGACGATGGAAGCGAGGAGATAACAACGTTATCAAATTGTGTTTCCCGTGTTGTAGATAGGAGTTTCACCATAAAACTTGTCAGCTCGGTGGCTTGCACGAGAAGCTATCCCTTTCTTTGGATTTTGTGCACCCACGAGCATTGTAGGCTGATGTGAGTAAGATGCACATTCTAAATTGTAATATGTATTGTTTTTCAAGAACACGTGTTTAAATATTATAATGCACAAAATAATTGCAGGTTGGAAAACACTCTATCTTATGGGTTATTTCATTCTGCATCCTCAAACCTAAAGGGTGAAGAGCATGGGGAGGAGTTGCAGGTGGGGGATACATAAAACTAACCAAATTGAGCTGAGGGGTGACTAACTAATTAGGTTGTTACATGTAGAGGGTTTTACAAGAGTATGCCAGTTGCAGCTTTAATAACATCGAGTGTTCTGCAACTTGCACTTTTACAAAACAATATGAATGTAATCAAAACCTTTTCTGATTAACACAGTAACAACCCAATTGGTTTGTCACCCCTCAGCTCAATTTGATTAGACACCCAATGTTTTCCAACATGCAATTATATATAGACGGTACTCGAATGTAATGAAGAATTTTTGTTTAGTACACAGTAAGAATGTAATGAAGATCACCTTCAAAATTTATGCAAACCACATTAAATGAGATAGATAAAAGATAATGTATTGATTGAAGAGATTCTTCCTATTGTTGAGAAGTTGAGGAAGGTGCATGTGTAGTATGTGCAATGGGAAAACGACAATGCAGAACTTGAGTGGTAGGTAGTAGAAAGTATGTAATGGAAAATGAATTTGCTCTAAAAACACTTGAAAAGAAGCAAACCAAAGTGAATGAGATAGATAATGTATTGATTGAAGAGATTGTTCCTGCTCTTGAGAAGTTGACGAAGGAACATGTGCAGTATGTGCAATGGGAAAATGGCAATGCAGAACCGAAGGTAGCAGGTACTAGTATGCATGGAATGAAAAAGGAATCTTCTCTTAAAACACTTGAAAAGAAGCAAAGCAAAGTTAGTGAGATAGATAATGTATTGACTGAAGAGATCCTTCATGCTCTTGAGAAGTGAAGGAAGGTGCATGTGCAGTATATATGCAATGGGCAAATGGCAATGCACAAGTGGACAAACTGAAGAGGTTTTGTATTGCACAAGAATTTGTGCAGGCAAAGAAAGTGAGAGATGATGCTATGGGTGGAGTTGAACAAATAAATTCTATCATGAAAAACTTCTACAACATAATATATTTTCCACTATGAACTGTAATAACTGCTTTATATATTAGTTTTGAAGCTTCATAAGTGTCACTTTCCAAACTAATAACTTCTAATTTTCTGGTGACACATTGCACCAAAATTGTCTTGTCCATCAAAATTTCCTCTAGAACTTCCCTAACATAATCATCCTTTTCAGAAAGAGTACATTAAAATGTGAATAATCTCGCTCTTAAAGCACAACTTTTAATGTATTTCCACTCAATTATCACTATACCTTGGCTAACTTCACTTTCCTCATTTCGATTGAATCAAATAAAAGTGGAATTAGCCAAAATATGTTGAACATTGACTGGAAATGCATTAAAAGTTGTACTTCAAGAGAAAAATTATTCAAATTACTATGCACTCTTTCTGAAAAGGATAATAATGTTAGGGAAGTTCTAGAGGAAATTTTGATGGACAAGACAATTTTGGTGCAATGTGTCACAGGAAAATTAGAAGTTATTAGTTTGGCAGAATTATATGTAAACATCATGATTCTAATGAAAATCTTTAGTTTTGTAGATAGTAAGAATGTAGTGAAGTTTATTCACCTTCACAATTTAAAGCAACTCCAACTCTTACTTACACTAAAAATTGCATTTCAATTTCTCCTCATATGATTTAAAAATAAATGCAGAATATAATTGCAAGTTGGAAAACACAATGTGGTTTGCTATTTATTTCATTTTGTACATCCGAAGCTAAGTGGTGGAGAGCACGAGGAGGAGTTGTAGGTGGGGGTTTCATAAAACTAACAAGATTGAGCTGAGGGGTGACTAACCAATTGGGTTGTTACGTCTAGAGGGTTTTACAACACTATGCATGTTGCAGGTTTCATAATACCAAATGTTTTCCAATTTCATTACAATCTTACTATCTAATTCACAAAAAGTTCTCAAGACAATCACAAAAAATACCAAATTGGGGTGAGGGGTGACAACCAATCGGGTTGTTACTTGTAAAGGGTTTTAGAACAGTATGTGGGTTGCAGGTTTTGTAACACCTAGTGTTTTTCAACCTGGAATTTTACAAAACAATATGAATGTCTTGAAAAGCTTTTGTTATTTAGACAGTACAAATGTAATGAAAGACACCTTCAAAATTTATAACAAGTCTTACATAGAGTAAAAATTGTGTTTCAATTTCTCCATATGATCCAAATATACATGCATAGTATGATTGCAGGTTGGAAAACATAGTGGGAAGTGAGTACATGATTTATGAAACCTCCAACCCACACAATGTTGTAAAACCCTCTACACACTGAAGTCGAATGACAACCCTTGGAAACCTGTCAATGAAAACCCATCTTTGCAATGAATAGTCGTTCAATTCTTCACACTCCCTAGGCAGAATGGCAAAATGGCATATATTTCTGGCATATATACATACCTACTAGCTAGCTGCCCGTACTTGTCACATGTGTTTTGGTACAGAGAATGGTCGCTATACTTCAGCCCCGATTCCTTACAACTATGTTCCAAGCTCCAAGCTCGCCAACAACCTTCAAAATGAGAATGTCGAAAATGGCGACGTTATGGGCTTTATGTGGTTTTAAAAATATATCATTTAATTGCAAAACCCACATTGCATTTTCCAACTTGGTTATATATTCTGCATGGTTTCTAGTTTCTCTAAACATTATTCCACTACTATTTCAATTGCAAAAAGCATATGTCACTCATATTTCCACAATGGGTTGTCATTTATTTCATTCGGCTTCCTCAAAAAGTTATGTGTTGTGAGAACATTAAAATGACAAAATTAAAAAACCTTCAACACAAAAGCACATAAACTCTGCATTTCAAATGAAAACCCCTTTTTGCAAGGAAAACCCTTGGAAACCCATCAATGAAAACCCATCTTCACAATGAATAGTCGTTCAATTCTTCATAGTTCCTAGGCAGAATGGAAAAATGGCATATATTTTTGGCAAATATACATACCTGCTAGCTAGCTGCCTGCGCCTGTCAAATGCGTTTTGGTAGGGAGAGTGGCCGCTTTGCTTTGGCCTCCAAACGCCTGCAACTCCCTTTCGAGCTCCCCAACAACCTCCAAAATGTGAATGTCGAAAATAACAATGTTTTTGGCTTTTTGTCCATTCCAAATTAGGATTTTTAAAACCTGCTGACGTTGCCATGTTTTTCCGGCAACGGGATAGGTGACGACACTCCAAAAGGCACGC